>JAYESA010000017.1:82234141-82426641 GCA_036927795.1 Iris macrosiphon | reverse complement strand
TAGCACGCTTCGTTAGTATCCATTAAATTGGGATATCCTTCGGAGACGTGTCAGCTGGCCAATGCCACGTGGCCTGGTTCCATATATTTTGGGACTAGGGCGTGACATGGTTTTAGTGGTGGCCCATGCAGGTCATGTTTATCATTTGTGGTATGGTAACATGCCCAGCGAGCCTGTAATAGGATAGAAATTAATAGATCTCATCCACTTTCCGCCTTTGAACCTCCTTCGCATTTGATTAAATTAAATATCTGCATCCTGCTTGTTATTCCGTACTCTTTTAATAAAGTTCTATCTCTTACAGCGAGATAAACCTACGCAGCAGACGCGAGACACTTGGTGCCATAGTACCATCAGCCCCCGCACCAAGGGAGGAGACATCCCAGGGACCACCTGGAGAGCAGCCTCAGCCACAGGCACAGGTGATCCCCCAGGCCCCGATGATACACTGGCATCAGACCTCTCCCGACGACGAGGCGCAGAAGCCAGAAGGCCAGACATCCCAGATAGTCCCGATGCAGCACTTCGAGGGACAGACCTCGAGGGCTACGCCGATGCAGCAGTTCAAGAGGCCGGCATCCGATGAGACACCGATGAGGCAGCCGGAGGTACCATTACCACCTCCTTCTCCACCATTTCCACCCCAGATGCCACCAGCGGAGGAACAGCCACAGATGTTCCAGTTCTTTCAGACGATGTTGCAGGCACAGTGGTATCAGACTGAGACCCTAAGACAGGGCCTGATGGCGGTACTGGAGAGGGCACCTGCCTAAGTAGCAGCACTAGCACCTGCACCTGTCCAGCCAGTGGGCACTGTACGAGGCTTCCGCCAGATGGAACCGAGAACCTTCTCAGGCAAGGAGTGTCACGCCCCAGTCCCAAAATACCGAGGGACCAGATACGTGGCAATGGCCAGCAGCACGTACCGATGGACAACCCAATTTAATGGATCCATCAGGGCATACTTAAGCTGTAAAATAAAGTCTACGACAATCATGGCACAACTAATCTCATCCACACAAAATATAAAATATGATCCATATAATATAAGGAATTTAAATCATTAGCTAGTCTCAACAAAGTGCTTCGGGGAACAACCCGATAAATATCTGATACAATGGTTCAACAGACCAAAATATAATGACTGAAATAAAGTAAAAACTGAGCATGGAACATAGATGCTCAGGAAAAGTCTTCAGCTAACACCTCGTCCTTGGGTGTTGGTACAGCTCCTGTATCTGCTTCTGCTCCGGTCCCGTATACCTCGGGATAGATCTCGTCTGCAAATCCTGGGGACATAATCCGGATCCAAGTCCTCAGGGGACATAGCAAGGTGCAGAAAATACAAGCCAAAATAAATACAGTGCAGAAAGTAAATGAAATGAATAGGGTAAGTTTGTAACCATCTATGTGAAATGCAAGTGAGAGCAGCACGAGTACTCAGGCTGAGCCACTACAAGCTCTGTATCGGGAAGCCGGTAGCGGTAATAACCGGTAATGTGTCTAGCTCTGCTACGAGAGTCTACGACCTCATAGTAGTAGTAAATATATATAAAATAGCCTATAGCCTGTGTATCTCTCCCCACCCAATGTAACCACGCATATCATGACCATAACGTCTCATGTCCATGTCAAGCGGGATCATAGCTAATGCAACCAGTCATAAAGTATCTAAGAATATAGTATCTCTGTCAAGTCCTGTATCCTATACAGAATCACCATGAATATCTCAGGAAGATCCTGTCTCATGAATGGTGTCAAGTGTCCTGGGTCATAGTGTACTTGGTAAGACAAGTACGAGAATATATAGTGTCACGAATGTCCATCTCTAGGTGACAATACACAACGCCGCGTACGGTATTGGCACCCGACTAATAATTGGACGCTAAGCAAGTCACACGGTCCTAGGTTAAGCATGCACAGCAATATAAATGAAGCAAGGAAAATATGTTACAGTACTGTAAAGTTTGGCAAGGTACACTTGCCTAGTGTTTGAATACCAACAGCTGTCCAGTATCAGTGGATCATGTAGGTACTCCTCCAAAAGCTGTAATAAATATCACCAACAGTCTTAGAAGATATCAAATAGCTAGAAACGCCTGTCCTTAAGTCCAATTTGGACACAAAGGCAAAAATAATATTTTCGGGCCAAAGCGGGGTCCACATGTGGGCCACTTTGCACCGAAAAACGTGCCAGGGTCAAAGATCTCCAAATTTCTTAAACTCAGTGTCTACAAGTCAAGAACGATGATACGAACCCAACAGAACTTTCAAAATTGGATTCCGATGAGCTGATCACAAAATCGCCCGTCAAGTGGAGCCTATGGGGCCCACGATACGCGATTTCGTCAACGTTCTCAGAATTGAACCAAACTTGGGTCACAGGACCAGCGTATTGCTATGAGTCCGATGGCGTAAGTTTTGTCTCGATCCGACGTGTGTACACAAAGTTACAGTGTGTTCCAGAATGGATAGATACGGGGCGTTGTCGGCGGATACGCGTTGATTCCGGTGTGCACGCACATCCAAATTAACTTCTGCAAAATTTCACACGTCCGTATCAATGGCGCGCACGTATCGGTGAAGACCGCATGCGACCAAGTCGTCCCGTTTGGCGGGGCGTACTCAGTTCCGGGGTAAAATAGGGCATTGTTTTTCCTATTTTTGGATCGTGGTTTACGATCACCACAGGACGCGATGCACCGAGCGGGTTGTACGGACACCGAGAGGGTTACACAGTCTACGCGTTGCAACAGAAGGAATTAAAAATGGAGTTACGAGGTGAGAGAAAACGTTACCTGAACAGGACTCCGTGAATCTGAGTTCTCGTGTCCTGCTCGAACTCTTGTGTCCGTGTGTCTGCTGTGAGTCCAGGCTAGGGTTTCTGATCGAGACAGCGGAGGGGCTTCGCCGGAGGGAGTCGGGCTCGGGGTCGGCGAGGCCGGGCTAGGGCGGCGGCTCTGTGCAGCTGGCCGGAGCGGTTCAGCCGCGGGGTGGAGCTGCTGTGGGCAGCAGACCGGAGAGGGAACGCTGGGTCAGGGAAGCTGAAGGAGACGGTGGGGGATCGAGATAGAGGAAGGCAGAGGGTCGAGGGCGGCCTAGATCGAGCGACGAGGGGGAGTTTGGAGGAACGGCGGCGTCGTTCGGGGAGACCGAGGTCGGGTGGCTGCGCAGGTGGGAGAGGAAGGAGTCGTCGAGGGGTTCTGAAAGGGGAGTTCGACGGGCGGCCTGGCGAAGATGAGGGAGCCGGTGGCGGTCGTGGAGTGCTGTGCTCGAGGTGGGGGAAAGAGGGGGCTGGTCAGAGGAGATGACGGCGGGGGTTGAGCTAGGGTTTCCGAAGGCTGGGCACGGAAGCCGAGACAGCTTTTATAGGATGCTACAGGAATTCCGACGGAGGCTAGGGTTTCCATTTGGGTTTCGGGTCCGGGTCGGGTTTGACTCGGATCCGACCCGACCCATTATGCTAGTTTGGTTCAGTCAGGTTTAGTTCGGTTCAGTCAGATTTGGTTCGGTTCATATATCCAATAGTATTTAGGGCTTTAAAAATGATTCCGGAGTCCAATAAATTCACCGAAAATTACCCTATGTCCAGTTTTCCATTTTACACCATAAAATATTATTTCTATAATATTTTAACATCAATTAACAGTATATAAAAATCTTTCAACTATAATTACCTTGGTTCTTCATCCAGAAAAATACCGAAAAGTTGGAAAAAAATTATATTAAAATTATTCTGAAAATCAGGGTGTTTACAAGGAGACTGCAGAAGAGATCTCAGACTGGGTCTCCAATACTGAGATGCTATTGGAGGGTTCGTAACTATACCCCGACCTCTGGATGACCGCAGTGAGGGCCCAACTCACAGGCAATGCCCATCGCTGGTGGGATTCTATGGAGCACAGCATCGGCAGGATGCAGACTTGGGAGAAATTTCTGGACTACTTCAATACGAAGTATTTCTCCGCTACGGTTAGGAACACCCTGTACTCCCAGTTCCTACACCTGGAGCAAGGGAACTTGATCGTGGACGCCTACGACGCGGAGTTCAGCCGACTCAGCCGATTTGGTGCCGCCCTATACCCAACGACCTGGAGAAGGCTAGGAGATTCCATCACGGCCTTACCTTCGAGCTGTAGAGGTACACTACTACTTAGGCGAGGATCTCCTACGAGGAAGTCCTATTAGAGGTGAGGATCCATGAGGCTATTAGCAGAGGATCGAGGCATTCCAGCATGACTGCACCAGCCAGATCTCAGCCCGGAGCAGGAGGACCGATTCGTCATCCGGGAGTGCAGACACAACAGAAGATTGTGCCATATCAGCAGAGGGAGCTACCGACGTGTCACTTTTTGTAAACATCCTGAATTTTTGAGAATATTTTTAAGATGAGTTATTACGAATTTTGGTATTTTCTGGAATTTAAGGCGAAGATGATTGTAATTTAAAGAATTTTTAGTGTGACCAAATGATATCAAATTATTCTAGAAATAATAAATTATGATGCACCATAGAAAACCGGACCTACAGTATTTTTCGGTGAATTATTTGGACCCCGGAAATGAGTTTTAAGCTTAAAAGAGCTATTGGATTTCTAAGCCGAACCAAACCACCTTCGAGAACCCGACCCGTTGGCTGAACCCTACCCGCATGTATACTGTAGCAGCTTTATAGGTTGACCTAGGGATCTGTGCCATCACCCCTCTCATCCAGCATCATCCGCCGACTCCCCTTGCCGATCATTGCCGCCGCCTTCCGTCGGGTTGCTCAGCCGACCGTACCCTCCCCTGAATCCAGCGTCCCCGACCGGCGGCTCTCCCCCGCAGTCGACTCGGCACCCCGCTCCGCCTGAGAACCCTCACGCCGACCAACTCCGGTCTGCCGTAGCGCAGCCCTCGACCGGCCGCAGTGCACGCCGCTCCAGCAGCAGCGTCCCAGACCGATCAAAACAGCCCCACCCGCCGGCGGAACTGAGCCCGCCCGCTGTGCGAATTCCCAGACCGAGCGGAGCCCGCCACGCGGTGTCCCCGACCGGACGTGTCGCGGCGTCGAGTTCCCCGACTTCTCGTAGCCTTGGTGATTCACAGCAGCGTCCCCGCAGAACCCGGACACGTCCAGGATACGAATCCTGGATCGAAGTGACTCACGGACACTTGAAGAACAGAACTCACGGGGCCCTGTACAGGTACTGATTTCTCTCACCTCGCAACTCCGAATTAGTTTTCGTCAGTTGCTATGCATAGACTGTTTAACCCCCTCGGTGTCCGTGCAACTCGCTCGGTGCATCGCGTCTTGTGGTGATCGCACACCGCGATCCAAAAATAGGAAAAACAATACCCTGTTTTACCCCGGAACTGAGTACGCCCCGCCAATCGGGACGACTTGGTCGCACGCGGTCTTTACCGAACCGTGCGCGACGTTGATACGGTCGTGTAGGATTTCGCAGAAGTCGATTCGGAGGTGTGTGCACCCCGGAATCAACGCGTATCCGCCGACGATACCCAGTATCCATCCTTTCTGGAACACGCTGTAACTTTGTGTACGCACGTCGGATCGAGACAAAACTTGCGCCATAGGACTCGTAGCAATACGCTGGTCCTGTGACCCAAGTTTGGTCCGATTCCGAGAACGTTGACAAAATCACGTATCGTGGGCCCACAGGCTCCACTTGACGGGTGATTTTGAGATCGGCTCATCGGAATCTAATTCTGGAAGTTCCGTTGGGTTCGTATCATCGTTCCTGACTTGTAGACACTGAGTTTGCAGAATTTGGAGACCTTTGACCCTGACACGCTTTTCGGTGCAAAGTGGCCCACATGTGGACCCCGCTTTAATCCAAAAATGACCTTTTTGCCCCTGTGTCCAAATTGGACGTAAGGACAGGCATTTCTAGCTATTTGACATCTTCTGAGACTAGTGGTGATATTTATTACAGCTTTTGGAGTAGTACCTACCGGATCCACCGATACAGGGACAATTGTTGGTATTCGGACATCAGGCAAGTGTACCTTGCCCAAACTCTGCAGCTTAGTTATCTATTTTCCTTGCTTTATATATATTACTGTACATGCTTAACCTAGGACCGTGTGACGTACTTAGCGTCCGATTATCAGTCGGGTGCCGACACTGTACGCAGTGTTGGGTACGGTCATCTAGAGATGGACATCCGTGACACTTTATATGCTCGTACTTGTCTTATCAAGTACCCTATGACCCAGGACACTTGACACTATTCATGAGATAGGATTTTCCCGAGATATTCGTGGTGATTCTGTATAGGATACAGGACATGGCCATTATATTCTTAGATACTTTATGACTTGTTGCATTTAGCTATGATCACGCTTGACATGGGCATGAGACGTTATGGTCATGATATGCGTGGTTACATTGGGTGGGGAGAGACACACAGGCTACAGGCTGTATTTATATATATCTTCTATTATTGAGAGGTCGTAGACTCTCGTAGCAGAGCTAGACCCACTACCGGTTATTACCGCTACCGGCTCCCCGACACAGAGCTTGTAGTGGCTCAGCCTGAGTTTTAGTGTTGCTCTCACTTGCATTTCACTTAGATTGGTTACATATTTACCTATTGCTTCATTTAGTTATTTATTTGCTGCACTGTTATTTATTTATTGGCATGAGCTTTCTTGTACCTTGCTATGTCCCCTGAGGACCTGGATCCGGATTTTGTCCCCAGGATTTGAGGACGAGATTTATCCCGAGGTATACGGGACTGGAGCAGGAGCTGATTCAGGAGCTGTACCACCATCCGTGGACGAGGTCTTAGCTGAAGACTTTGCCTGAGCATCCATGTTCCATGCTCAGCTTTTATTATTTATTTCAGTCTTTTATTTCTGGTCTGTTGAACCAGATATTTATCGGGTTGTTCCCCGAAGTACTTTGTGAGACTAGATGATGATTTACATTCCTTATTTATCCTGTGGATCATACTTTATATTTTGTATGGATGAGATTAGTTGTGCCATGATTGTCATAGACTTGTTTTACAGCTTAAGTATGCCCTGATGGATCCATTAAATTGGGTTGTCCATCGGTGCGTACTGCTGGCCATTGACACGCGTCCAGTCCCTCGGTATTTTGGGACTGGGGCGTGACATAGTTTTTGTGGTGGCCCATGCAGGTCTACGACTAAATTGTTCGGTTTCAACTTAGGGACCGAACCAGCCTGCCCTAAGGATAGTATAAATCATAGGATCTCATCCATTATTAACTATTTGTTGAACTCTATATCGAACTCGAAATTTGTTACTTGAATTGCATCCTGTATTGATTCCTCTGAGCGTTCTTATAGTTTTTCTTTTTGCAGAGTAATGGATTCCGGGAACAGAGATGATATTCCCTTGGATACGCCGCACGACGCTGTGGTTACTTATGGAGACGGAGTGACACCAGGGGATGGAGGACAAGCATCGCAGAGTGATCAAACCGGACAGCCTAATCCAAGGTTCCGGAGAGATGACATCCCACCTCCACCACAGTTTACTCCCCAGATGCCAGTATTCCCGCCAGGACAAGCCATGGACGGGCAACAGATGTTCCAGATGATGTATGCTATGATGCAAGCACAGCAACAGATTCAGCAGGAGGCCCATCGGCAGGAGGCCGAGTATCTGAGGACCAGCCTGGTATCCGCATTGGAGCAGGCAAATCCCCCAACGAGGAGAACATCGACGGGATCTATCATCGACTTTCGTCATCTCAAACCTCGTACATTTTCTGGTAAAGAAGGGCCAACTGAAGTTCACGAGTGGCTCACCAACATTCAGCATCAGTTGGAAGCCGCTGAACTTCCAAAAAAGAAGTGGATGACTGCCGTCAGAATACAGTTAACTGATAATGCGCATCACTGGTGGTTAGCAGAAGAGAGGAGGCTTGGACAGGACCGAGTCACATGGGAAGAGTTCTCCAGACTCTTCCAAAAGATGTACATTCCAGCAGTCGCACGGTCAGAGCTCAGAGACAGGTTCAACCGCCTTATCCAAGGCAACATGTCAGTAGAGGAATACAATGCGGAATTTATTCGCCTGAGCCGCTTTGCCCCGACATTGATCTCGACGGAGGAAGAAAAAGCAGAGAAGTTCTTTGACGGCCTGAAGTTCGAGCTTCAGAGAGTGATTGGATTGGTAGCACCTACCTCTTATACCGATGTCCTTGCAACGGCCCGACGCTTGGAGCGCGTCACCAGGAGGGAGTCTAATCTGAAGAGGCCTATCACGTCAGCACCATCCAGGCCAGCACATGGGGATTCAGCAAAGCGAACCCAGAGGGGTATGCCAGATAGAGCAGCACATAGGGACAGACCTCTTCCTACTTGTCACCACTGCGGCAAGGTAGGACACATTGAGAAGGAATGCAGGCGTAAGTTGGGACTATGTTTGAGCTGCAGATCCAGCCAGCACTTTTCCAGGGACTGTTCCGAACGCAGAGATGGAGCACCAAGACTAGCATTACCTGCACCACGACCAGCAGCAGGAGCCCAGCAGACGGGAGTTGGTGGGGTCAGACCACCAGCCCCAGGAGGGAACTAGCAGAGACCACCCCTGGCACCACAGGCAGCTTTATTCCAGCAGGTTCAGCAGCAGAGAGGTCCAGCTCAGGGACGAGGACAGGCATTCCCATTAGCTGTTGAGTAGGAGACTACAGCAGGCGAGGTCATCGCAGGTACTATTCTAGTAGCTTTATTACCAGCTGTAGCATTATTTGATTCTGGAGCATCGCATTCATTTATAGCAGCTAGCTTTGTAGCCACCCATAGAGTAGCTACCGCACCCCTTCCGAAGATGAAGAGGATTCTTACGGGAGGTGGAATTATTCCGGTTAGTGACGTCTGTAGATCATGTTCTGTAGTAGTTTGTGGCAGAGAAATGCGAGCTCAATTTCTGATCTTTTCCATGCCGGATTATGATGTCGTACTTGGTATGGACTGGTTAAGTCAGTACCATGCGACTCTTGATTGCCGACTTGGGCGGGTTATATTTAGATCGCCTGGACATCCAGAATTTGAGTTTACTCGAGGAGCAGTAGAGCAAGGAGTTCAGCCTACTCTTAGGGTACTATCTGTAGAAGAGGAGACAAGTTACCCAAGAGTCATCTCAGAATTTGTGGATGTATTTCCTGATGATCTTCCAGGTTTACCGCCTGATCGGGAAATAGAATTCACAATAGACCTAACTCCAGGAGCAGAGCCTATCACTTCATCAGTCTATCGGTTAGCACCTAAGGAGTTAGTGGAATTGAAGGAACAGGTTGATGATCTTTTGGAGAAGGGTTTCATTCGGCCCAGTGTTTCATCTTGGGGAGCACCCATATTATTTGTGCCGAAGAAGGATGGAACGGTACGATTGTGCATTGATTACAGGGCACTAAATGCTGTAACCATCAAGAACAGGTATCCCTTACCACGCATTGATGATCTCTTCGATCAGTTGAGTGGTGCAAGGGTATTTTCGAAGATTGACCTTAGATTCGGCTATCATCAGATCAAGGTGAGGAAAGAAGACATCCCGAAGACAGCTTTCAGGACGAAGTATAGACATTATGAGTTCTTGGTGATGCCGTTTGGTTTAACCAACACACCAGCAGTATTTATGAGCTTGATGAACAGAGTCTTTCATCAGTTCTTGGATAAATTTGTAGTTGTATTCATCGACGACATTCTCATATATTCCAAGAACCATGAAGAGCACGAGGAGCATCTCAGAATCGTGTTAGAGACCTTGAGACAGGAGAAGTTATATGCTAAACTCAGTAAGTGTGAGTTCTGTATGGACAAAGTGCCTTTCTTGGGACACATCATCTCAGGAGAAGGACTTTCAGTAGATCCAGAGAAAGTTGCGGCAATAGAGACTTGGCCTACACCCACATCAGTTGCAGAGGTGAGAAGTTTTCTCGGACTTGCGGGATATTACCGAATTTTTGTAGAGAGTTTCTCGAGGATTGCAGAACCGATGACGAAGCTGACACGGAAGGACCAAGAATTTCTATGGACAGAAGACTGCCAGAAGGCCTTCGAAGAACTGAAGAGAAGATTAACAACAGCACCTGTCTTGACTCTTCCTTCAGGGTCAGGAAGTTTTTTTGTTTACAGTGATGCATCAGGCAGTGGACTAGGATGTGTTTTGATGCAACATGGCAAAGTCATTGCTTATGCGTCAAGACAGCTGAAGGTCCACGAAAAGAACTACCCAACACATGATCTGGAGCTAGCAGCAGTAATATTTGCATTGAAGATATGGAGGCACTATCTTTATGGAGAGAGGGTAGAAATCTTTACAGATCACAAGAGTCTGAAGTATGTGTATACTCAGAAGGAGCTTAACATGAGGCAGAGACGTTGGCTTGAACTGATGGTAGATTTTGACATCGATCTGCAGTATCATCCGGGAAAGGCGAATGTGGTTGCAGACGCACTCAGCAGGAAGCCTATGGCTTATTTCTTGACGATGCAGCCCGAGTTGTTGAAGGATTTACAGGAGCTAGAGATAGAGGTTGTTTTACCAGGACAGAATGGCTTGATGGCTAATCTTGAGATTCAGTCATCACTCGTAGAGAAGATTAAAGAGGCATTGCCCACCGATGCTAGATTCCGAAGACTCAAAGAAAGGACAGAAGCCGGCATACAGACAGGACTTCGCATTCACGAAGACGGGACATTGAGGTTTGGAAATCGCATGTATGTCCCAAATGGAGAATTGAGACAGGAGTTAATGACTGAAGCACATAGTTCTATGTACTCTGTTCACCCAGGAGGAACCAAGATGTATCGAGACTTGAGACAGTACTACTGGTGGCATGGAATGAAAAGGGAGGTTTGTGGCCAAATGTTTAGTCTGTCAGCAAGTAAAGGCCGAGCATCAGAGGACTGCAGGTATGTTACAGCCGCTTCCTATACCAGAATGGAAGTGGGAGCACATCACGATGGATTTTGTCACAAGATTTCCGAGAAGCCCCAGCGAAAGAGACGCAGTATGGGTTATCGTGGATAGACTCACTAAATCGGCACACTTCTTGCCATTTAGAGTTGGACAGTCCACAGAGGTACTAGCCGACATGTATATGCGACAAATTGTCAAATTACATGGAGTGCCTGTTAGTATTGTATCGGATCGAGATTCGAGATTTACATCTCATTTCTGGAGAAGCATGCAAGAGAGTCTAGGCACCAGACTCAAATTCAGCACGGCTTACCACCGCAGACAGATGGCCAATCGGAGCGCACCATTCAGATATTGGAGGACATGTTGAGATCATGTATGCTAGACTTTGGAGGATCTTGGGAAGATCATTTGCACTTAGTAGAGTTCTCCTATAATAACAGTTATCAGGCCAGCATCCAGATGGCACCATTTAAAGCTTTATATGGAAGGAAGTGCAGGTCACCTATATGTTGGAGTGACGTTGGTGAACGTCAACTACTGGGTCCAGAATTGGTCACACAAACAGTGGAGAAGGTGAAGCAGATTCAGAATCACCTAAGAGCAGCTCAGGACAGACAGAAGCATTGGGCAGATACGCATAGACGTCCCCTAGAGTTCAAGGAAGGAGATCACGTATTCTTGAGGATTTCGCCCACTCGTGGTACTATCAGATTCGGGAGCAGAGGCAAGCTGAGCCCAAGGTATATTGGGCCATTTGACATCCTCGAGCGTGTTGGTGAGGTGGCTTATCGGCTTGCATTACCTCCATCTTTAGAGGGAGTGCATGACGTATTCCACGTCTCACAGCTGCGAAGGTACGTGACCGACCCAAGTCACGTAGTCGATCATTCAGAGATCGCAGTAGGCCCAAGCTTGAGATACGAAGAACACCCAGTTGGCATCCTCGACGTCAGTGAGAAGACATTGCGGGGACAGACAATCCGATTGGTTCGCGTAGCATGGAAACATCATTCCCCTGGAGAATCGACTTGGGAGCGAGAAGATAGTATGCGCCAGCGATACCCCCACTTGTTCGAGGAGGCAGTTGTAAACTAAGCAACCTTGTATTTCCATAATTCTTTTTGGTAGCTTATTCTTTGATTGCGAGGACGCAATCCTTTTAAGAAGGGAAGATTGTAAACACCCTGAATTTTTGAGAATATTTTTAAGATGAGTTATTACGAATTTTGGTATTTTCTGGAATTTAAGGCGAAGATGATTGTGATTTAAAGAATTTTTAGTGTGACCAAATGATGTCAAATTATTCTAGAAATAATAAATTATGATGCACCATAGAAAACCGGACCTACAGTATTTTTTGGTGAATTATTTGGACCCCGGAAATGAGTTTTAAGCTTAAAAGAGCTATTGGATTTCTAAGCCGAACCAAACCACCTTCGAGAACCCGACCCGTTGGCTGAACCCTACCCGCATGTATACTGTAGCAGCTTTATAGGTTGACCTAGGGATCTGTGCCGTCACCCCTCTCATCCAGCATCATCCGCCGACTCCCCTTGCCGATCATTGCCGTCGCCTTTCGTCGGGTTGCTCAGCCGACCGTACCCTCCCCCGAATCCAGCGTCCCCGACCGGCGGCTCTCCCCCGCAGTCGACTCGGCACCCCGCTCCGCCTGAGAACCCTCACGCCGACCAACTCCGGTCTGCCGTAGCGCAGCCCTCGACCGGTCGCAGTGCACGCCGCTCCAGCAGCAGCGTCCCCGACCGATCGGAACAGCCCCACCCGTCGGCGGAACTGAGCCCGCCCGCTGTGCGAATTCCCAGACCGAGCGGAGCCCGCCACGCGGTGTCCCCGACCGGACGTGTCGCGGCGTCGAGTTCCCCGACTTCTCGTAGCCTTGGTGATTCACAGCAGCGTCCCCGCAGAACCCGGACACGTCCAGGATACGAATCCTGGATCGAAGTGACTCACGGACACTTGAAGAACAGAACTCACGGGGCCCTGTACAGGTACTGATTTCTCTCACCTCGCAACTCCGAATTAGTTTTCGTTAGTTGCTATGCGTAGACTGTTTAACCCTCTCGGTGCCCGTACAACTCGCTCGGTGCATCGCGTCTTGTGGTGATCGCACACCGCGATCCAAAAACAGGAAAAACAACACCCTGTTTCACCCCGGAACTGAGTACGCCCCACCAATCGGGATGACTTGGTCGCACGCGGTCTTTACCGAACCATGCGCGACGTTATACGGTCGTGTAGGATTTCACAGAAGTCAATTCGGAGGTGTGTGCACCACGAAATCAACGCGTATCCGCCGACGACACCCAGTATCCGTCCTTTCTGGAATATGCTGTAACTTTGTGTATGCATGTCGGATCGAGACAAAACTTACGTTATCGGACTCGTAGCAATACGCTGGTCCTGTGACCCAAGTTTGGTCCGATTCCGAGAACGTTGACAAAATCACGTATCGTGGGCCCATAGGCTCCACTTGACGGGTGATTTTGAGATCGGCTCATCGGAATCCAATTATGGAAGTTCCGTTGGGTTCGTATCATCGTTCCTGACTTGTAGACACTGAGTTTGCAGAATTTGGAGATCTTTGACCCTGACACGCTTTTCGGTGCAAAGTGGCCCACATGTGGACCCCGCTTTAATCCCAAAATGACCTTTTTGCCCCTGTGTCCAAATTGGACGTAAGGACAGGCATTTCTAGCTATTTGACATCTTCTGAGACTAGTGGTGATGTTTATTACAGCTTTTGGAGTAGTACCTACCGGATCCACCGATACAGGGACAGTTGTTGGTATTCGGACATCAGGCAAGTGTACCTTGCCCAAACTCTGCAGCTTAGTTATCTATTTTTCTTGCTTTATATATATTACTATACATGCTTAACCTAGGACCGTGTGACGTACTTAGCGTCCGATTATCAGTCGGGTGCCGACACTGTACGCAGTGTTGGGTACGGTCATCTAGAGATGGACATCCGTGACACTTTATATGCTCGTACTTGTCTTATCAAGTACCCTATGACCCAGGACACTTGACACTATTCATGAGACAGGATTTTCCCGAGATATTCGTGGTGATTCTGTATAGGATACAGGACATGGCCATTATATTCTTAGATACTTTATGACTTGTTGCATTTAGCTATGATCACGCTTGACATGGGCATGAGACGTTATGGTCATGATATGCGTGGTTACATTGGGTGGGGAGAGACACACAGGCTACAGGCTATATTTATATATATCTTCTATTATTGAGAGGTCGTAGACTCTCGTAGCAGAGCTAGACCCACTACCGGTTATTACCGCTACCGGCTCCCCGACACAGAGCTTGTAGTGGCTCAGCCTGAGTTTTAGTGTTGCTCTCACTTGCATTTCACTTAGATTGGTTACATATTTACCTATTGCTTCATTTAGTTATTTATTTGCTGCACTGTTATTTATTTATTGGCATGAGCTTTCTTGTATCTTGCTATGTCCCCTGAGGACCTGGATCCGGATTTTGTCCCCAGGATTTGAGGACGAGATTTATCCCGAGGTATACGGGACTGGAGCAGGAGCTGATTCAGGAGCTGTACCACCATCCGTGGACGAGGTCTTAGCTGAAGACTTTGCCTGAGCATCCATGTTCCATGCTCAGCTTTTATTATTTATTTCAGTCTTTTATTTCTGGTCTGTTGAACCATTGTACTAGATATTTATCGGGTTGTTCCCCGAAGTACTTTGTGAGACTAGATGATGATTTACATTCCTTATTTATCCTGTGGATCATACTTTATATTTTGTGTGGATGAGATTAGTTGTGCCATGATTGTCGTAGACTTGTTTTACAGCTTAAGTATGCCCTGATGGATCCATTAAATTGGGTTGTCCATCGGTGCGTACTGCTGGCCATTGACACGCGTCCAGTCCCTCGGTATTTTGGGACTGGGGCGTGACACTTTTGTAGAAAGAAGGGACATGTCCAGAAAGATTGCAGAAGAAGACTAGGACTGTGCTTGAGGTACGGATCAACCCAACATCAAGCTCAGGAGTGTTCCCAGTATATCGATAGAGCTCGGCAGATAGTACAAACACCAGCCCCACCAACCCTAGGTATGTCCATAGCATTGCTTGATAATTTATAACTTATTATATGTTATTTTAATTTCGAGGACAAAATTCTTATAAGTTTGGTAGATTGTAAACGCCCTCGACCAAAAATTTATTTTTATTAATTTAGATAAAGAGATTAAGGTTATTTTGGTCCTAATTAGAATTTATTATGCATAGTATTATTTATTTGTGCAGTAATTTTTATCACTTAGGACACCTTACCGTTGTCCCGATATTTAGGACACTACCCTAGCTGTTACCTTGAAACAAATTCCATAAACTTGGCCTAGACATACTAACCTACCATAATGAACCTTGAGCAACCCCCGGATACTGATTTTTGTGCCTGATTGTAGTCGCACAAAAGTCGTTACAAACGTCCGTACGTAAATTAAATAAATTGCGTATTTACGTTCGTTGTCCGTTCCAATCGAGATTGAGACCCAACCTCAACCTGTTTTGTCTAGCCCAAGTTAGGATATTATTATACTCTAAGCCTACCATGCCCATGATACTTGAGCCACCCAATTTTGAACCCCCGGTTATTTTTAATTAATTAAATAACACCTAGCGCATTAATTTTAATTTAATTAATGTGGTGACCTAACCTCATTTAAATTAGACCCAACTCCAACCCAAACCCACACACATACCCACAAGCCTCATACAAAACACCATACAGCATCCTAGCCTAATATAAAATACCAAACATGGTGTTTTGTTACATCAAATCCCTAATTCCAGAATTTATGTAAATTCTAATTTGTTAAGGGGCCTTTGTGCAAAATTGCAATGAGGTGCCCCCCTCTCATTGGCCCAACCACATGGAGAAAGAGCCTACATTCCTTGACCGGTCACCATGTATTTTTCTTCCATTTTTTTTTATGTACTTGCATCACTTTTTGGAGGGCACATCATGACCCTTCATTTGAAATGCTTAATTCCTAGCCCTCCCCTCATCATGATGAAGCCTCCCCAACTCCCCAAAAATAACACACAACTGGCCCTAATCCCTAGGCAGCCCCCCCTCTCTCTCTCCTACATATACATCAAGTTACATCACATTTATTACACACAAAAACCTAAAACCACAACCAAAAACACTAATTCCTAAAGCTACACACCAACACCCTCACTCAGCCATCATCACCCTGACCCGACCATTCCCGCAGCCTCCTCCCGGCCACCACCGCATCCGGCCACCCCCAAGACGGTTCCCCTTCCGACCAGCACCCACTCCCCCTCCTCCAGCCATCGCCACCGGCTCCTGCTCCGCCTACAGCCACCACAATCACAACCATCCTCATCCACGAGCTAGCACCACACAGCCGAGCCGACCCCCCCCCCCCCGAACGTCCCCCGACTCGCCGCCGCTGCTCAGTCGACCACCCCACTTCACCGACGCCACCCCCGGCCAGCCCCCTCCTTCTCCGTCGTGGCTCGCCCCCTGTCGACGCCGCAACCGGCCAACCCAGCCCCCGCAGTGACACCTAGCTGCTGACTGCTGCTGCTGACCACTTCTTCCCGCGAGCTGCCGGAGCTCCGCCCGGCCACCCTCGCCGACGATGACCACACGGCGGACACCCCCCAGATACAACACAGTACGTATACCCCCCTGTATAAATGTATAAATATTTGTATAAACGTATAAGTATATATATACGTATAATTTTATATGTACATATATGTATTATATAGTATTTAGGTATGTATATATGTATATCTGTATTTATGTACATATGTGTATTAGTTTAATATAATTTTATGTATATATATATGTATTTAGGTACGTATATATAATTATATATGTATGTATAATGTATTGCCTAATATATATGTATATATATATATATATATCTATATTCGTATATTAGTTTAATATAATTTTATGTATATATATATATGTATTTAGGTACGTATATATAATTATATATGTATGTATAATGTATTGCCTAATATATATGTATATATATATATATCTATATTCGTATTAATAAATATATATGTATATGTATATAGATATATGCGTATGTATACGTATATTAAAGTATATGTAATTGTATATTAAAATATATCTATGTATTTATGTATATATATATATATATATATATATATATATATATATATATATATATATATATATATATATATATATATATATGTGTGTGTGTGTGTGTGTGTGTGTGTGTGTGTGTGTGTGTGTATTATTTCCTGTATGTAAAAATGTATTATATAATATATAGTATATATGTATAATTGTATATGTATATGTATCTATATATAATTGTATATGTATATAGTGTATATTTAAATATATATTGTGTATATATGTATATATATATATATGGTAAATATATTGGTATATAATACATAGTGATATATATATGTATATATATGTATTTACTTATAATAGTATATGTATTTATATATATATATATATAATTGTATATGTATATAGTGTATATTCAAATATATATTGTGTATATATGTGTATATATATATAGTAAATATATTGGTATATAATACATAATAATATATATATATATATATATATATATATATATATATATATATATATATATATATATATATATATATATATATATATATATATATATATATATATGTGTGTGTATTAATTCATATATGTAAGTATATATGTATAACTGTATTTTGTATATATATGTATATATATAGGTATGATGTAATTATGTTAGGTATATATGTATACATGTTATTTAATGTATAAATTCAAACATGTATTAACTTTATACAAGTATTTATTTTATTTATTAATATATTATAGTATATATTAACTAATGAATATATGTAATTATATATGTATGGTGGTATTGATATAAAATATTTAAATACTATATCGGTGTACTATAGTAGTATGTACATATATGTTATTAAATTTCTTATACATAATGAACAATATATATATGTTATATATTATTAATGCATTATGTATATATATACATATGTCTAAATGAATTTGAATATATAAGTATATAGGTTATTAATTATCTATAGTATATATGTGTATATGTGTTAGATATGTATACTTGTACTAGGTTAACATAGATAATTAAGCATGGTGTAAAATTTAGTGAATCATAATTATTGTTATCTGTTCGTAGGCATCCGAGACGGTACTACCTTGACTCCTGGTTCTGAAACATTGCTTGTGCACGCCAGAGTTTTAGGCAAGTATACCTTGCCTTGTTGTTACTGTTTAAATTCAGATGTTTATCTAGTTGCACTTCTTATTGTTTTAATATTAACTGTGCGTGTCCGAGAAGACTCGGGTGTAGTCAACGAAGGCGTTGACGTTAGGACTTGTGTCTGACTTAGTGTCTAGTGGACCCACCTAAAGTTGAGGAGTTATCAATATGACTTTCCAGACCTTGACACGTAACTTAACACGTCACAGAGTGAGTTCATGTAGGAATGCGTGCTTCATGATCGATTGGCCATCAGCATGAGCAGCACGTGTGACGGCATTTAGCTTAGTTGTTTATTTTTGTAGCGACTTGCATCATAGTATAAGGTATCCATGTCGCATTCGTGACTTGTACATTGACATTGGGCGGGGAAGACAATTAGTAGGCGTATGGGACAGACATTTGGCCGCCGTAGTTTCAGAGTAAACTGCGGGGCCGTGAGCCTCAGTGTTACCCGGTTATGGGCCATGTGTTACCCGAATATGGGCTCAGGTTCCCGGTTATGGGCATATATACGTGTCGATACATCCGGCAGAGGTTACTAGCTGCGCGCTATCATGATCGGTGATGTAGTCAGCATATATACTCCTGGCATTCAGTTTACAGCTAATGCCAGGTACTTAGCCTCTGGCTCGACGCTATGCTTTATACCTTTCACCTACCCATACGTACCAGGGTTGTCTTCAAAGTGCATTTCACTTAGCTGGTTAGATTACCCTTGAGTTTACACAGTATTTACTTTATGGCATGCATTTCTGTATACTTGTTACGTCCCTCTGAGGACCTGGTTCTCTTCCAGATCCGGACGAGCACTTGTACCCTACCATCTACGGAGCAGGAGTAGAGACAGGATTCCTGATTGAGGATTACGAGGTATTTCCAGGGGAGTTCCCGTGATTTGAGTACGCAGCTACATTGGACTAGAGCTTTCATATCTAACTAGTTGATACTCTAGTCTAGTTATCTTACCTCTTTCTGCACTTTATTTCCATTTCTGTATTTCAGTGGGTTTGTCCCCATTCAGACTATTTCAGATATATTATGGATATTCAGACTCTTGTATTTTATTTACCAGCATTTATTTCATTCTTTATGATATTGTATTCTGTGGATGAGATTAGACATTGCCTGCTATATATTAGCATATTAGACTTGTTAGTATTTTAGGACAGCGTAGCACGCTTCGTTAGGATCCATTAAATTAGGATATCCTTCGGAGACGTATCAGCTGGCCAATGCCACGTGGCCTGGTTCCATATATTTTGGGATTGGGGCGTGACAATCACCGGAGCTGGTGGTGGCATGGGCGGGGGTGTCAGCGGCTGCTGTGGGAGTCAGAGCTGGTGGTGGCAGGTTAGGGTTAGTGGTGGTGGTGGAGAAGAAGTGGCAGAGGCGGCGGAAGAAGATGGTGGAAAGATGGCTGAGGCGGTGGCTGGAGATGGTGGAGAGATGGTGGAGGTGATGGCCGGAGATGGTGGATAGGGGTTCGCGGAGGGGGTTTTATAGGAGGAGAGGGAGGTCGTCGGTCGGCCGTTGCGGGGAGGGAGACCGGAGCGGGGAGGCGAGGCGTTGCGGAGGCGAGCGGACGTAGGGGAATGGTCGCGGGGGAGGTAGAGAGCCACGGCAGAGGAAACGGCCGCTTGGGAGGGGAAAGGTCGATGGGGATCGGTTGAATTAGGATTACTGTAGCTACGGGTCGGGTTGCGGGTTAACGGGTCAGCGGGTCGGGTCCAAATCTGACCCGCTGGGGTTGGTTCAGGATTCGGTTCAGGGTGAGTCTGGTTCGGTTTAATTAGGGTTTTATAAACTGGTTCAATTTGGTTTAATTAAAATATAGTTTTTAGGTCTTTAAAAATAGTTCCGGGGTCCAATAAAATCCAAGAAAATTACCCCATGTCTAATATTTTATTTTACACCAAAAATATTATTTTCATAATATTTAATATTTAATATTTAATAAAATCACAAAAATTATTTAATACCAGAAAATATTTATTTTTAATTAGTTAAAAATTCCAGAAAATTCCAGAAAATTTATTTTTAAATTTCTGAAAAATCTGAGGGTTTACAATCTACCCCACTTAAAAGGATTGCGTCCTCGAAATCAAAGAATAACATAACCGGTCAGAAGAGATGACACGGCTACAAAATATGTTTGAAGCACGACACACACAAAAAGAATCTTGACCAAGAAGAAATCGAATGCTGAGTGTTAAGCAAAACACAAAATATCTAGGAAAGGAATAAGGTATTTTCCTAGACAATGAAAATTAGGTAATTCAAGAGTGAAGGAAATCTGGATAGAGCAAGAAAAACTACAGTTTAGAAAAACTAGGTTATCAATTATTAACCAGTTCAAAATACTAGGTTTAAGACTAAGGTCATGAACTAACAGGCACATACTAAAGCAATGCTAGGAATAGATAGCTATGAATAACTTATGCACATTTGCTACTCCACGAGTCTGCGCGTCCTCCAAGGTCATCGCAAAAGCTTGTCTGCGTCCTTGTAGTGGATTCCTCTGTTGCTGGGCCTGCTGGAAGAGTACTGCCTGGGGTGCCAAGGGTGGCCTCGGATGATATCCTCCTGGTGATGGTAGAGCTTGTTGGTTTACCATTGGTGCTCCTTCTCGACGCTCAGAGCATTCCCTCACTGAATGCTGACTGGATCCGCAAGCTAAACATAATCCCATTTTGCGTCTGCACTCGTTCTCAATATGGCCTCGCTTGCCACAATATTGACAGATAGGCAGTGCCTGCGGAGATGCTCCGTATGGCTAGTGCATGTGAGGTCTCTTTGCAACTTCTTCTTGTGGTGCTCTAGTTGGTGCCGATGTGGAAGGCCGCTTCAGGCTGGTCTCTCTCCTGGTGACGCGCTCCATGCGTCGGGCTGCAGCAAGGACGTCCGAGTAAGAAGTAGGTGCAACAGATCCGATCAGTCTCTGTAGCTCAAAGTTTAGTCCGTCGAAGAACTCCTCAACCTTCTCTTCTTCTGTCGGGATCAGGGTTGGGACGAAGCGACTTAGACGAATGAACTTCGCGTTGTACTCTTCCACTGTCATATTGTCTTGAGTGAGGCAATTAAACTTGTCCCGAAGTTCTGATCGAGCAGTAGATGGAATGTACATCTCCTGAAAGAGTCTGAAGAACTCTTCCCAAGTGACTCAGTCTGGTCCGAGCCGTGTCTTCTCAGATAGCCACCAGTGATGTGCATTGTCCGTCAACTGCATTCTGACGGCAGTCATCCAACGTTCTTTTAGAAGTTCAGCTGCTTCTAACTGACGTTGTGTTTTTGTGAGCCACTCATGAACTTCAGTGGGCTCCTCCTTGCCTGAAAAGGTGAGGGGCTTCAGCTGGCAAAAATCGGTAATAGAGCCCGTCGTTGGCCGTCGTGCTGGTAGATTCGTCTGCTCTAGTGCGGTCACTATACTGTTTCACAGAGCCTCTTATTAAATCTGCTGTTGAGCTTGCATCATTGCGTAGATTATTGGAAATATCTGTTGCCCATCCATAGCCTGCCCTTGTGGGAATATGGGCATTGGTGGAGTAAACTGTGGCGGAATATCATCTTGCTGGATTCTCGAGGCATGTTGATTTGCTTGACTGCTTCGGTGTGTTGATTGACCTCCATCCACTAGTATTACTTCATCTTCTGTAACCCCACTGATTTTTCAAGAATTTTTAATTTGGATTTTTCATAATTTTCTGTAATTTTCTGGGATTTTTCTGTAATTAAAACCTAGGTATTTTAAATTTAAATGATTTTTAAATAATGTTAATTAATGTTAAAATATTATGGAAATAATATTTTATGGTGTAAAATGAAAAACTATACATAGGGTAATTTTTTGGGAATTTATTGGACTCCGGAAGCATTTTTAAAGCCCTAAAAACTAAGTTTAATTAAACCGAATTAAATCCTAGAAATAAACCCGGTTCAATTGAACCAAACCAACCCAGACCCGGTTCAACTGAACCCAACCCAACCTTAGCGGGTCGGGTCGGATCTAAACCCGACCCGAAACCCGACTACCCGAAACCCGACCCCACCTCTTAGCGGATCAGGCCGGATTCAGATTGAACCCGACCCGGACCCGGACCCGTTAACCCTAACCGAACCCTAATCCTAATTCTACCCGGAATCACTGTTCCGACCGCGGCGCCCCTATTTAATCCCCTCGTCGCCTTTGTCGGAACCCTAATCCTCCATACTTTATCCCCGACCTCCCCTCGCCGTCTCCTCCGCCCGGACACACCCTGCAGCCCCGCTCCGCCTTCCCTCCTCTGCTCCGCTGCCCAGCCCCTTCGCCGCCCTGACTCGACCCCGGCCGCCTGAGCCCTAGCCACCCCGAGCCCCCATCTTCCCTCTTCCTCCTTCCCCGACTCCACCTTCCTCTGTCGCCCTCTCCCAGCCTCGCAGCCCTCAACGACTTCCAGCCGCCTCGACGTGCCCTGCCCAGCCCAGAACCACCACCATCATCCTCGCTCCGCCTCCGTCTTCCTCTCCCCGCTCCACCCAAATCCGCCCAGCACCACCACCATCAACCTCCTCCTCGACGACGAAATCCCTAGCTTCTCTGTCACCCAGGAACTCGACGACCAGCTGCCCGATCTCGACGACCTCCGTTCCCCCGCAGCACATGAGCTCCGGCCACCAGCGCAGCCCGACCTCGCCGTATCGCCTCGCCGCCAACGATCCCAGCCAGCAGCTGCCAATCCCTGCTCTGCCCTCCTCCGGCCAGCCACGGCGTCCAAGCAACGAACCCTAACCCTAACCCTAACCCTAGATCACTGTGCAGAGACTATCGTATCGTGTCAAGTCGACACGCGGACACGGGAAATTTGGTCTTCACGGAGTCCTGTTCAGGAAACCCGTTCTCTCTCCTCGTTATTCCGATTTCTGTTCCGTCAATTGTGATGCGTAGACTGTGTAACCCTCTCGATGCCCGTGCAATCCGCTCGGTGCATCGCGTCTTGTGGTGATTGCGAACCGCGATCCAAAAATAGGAAAAACAACGCCCTGTTTTACCCCAAAACTGAGTGCGCCCCGCCAAACGGGACGACTTGGTCGTGTAAGGTCTTCACCGAAATATGTGTGCCGTTGATACGGACGTGTGAAATTTTGCAGAAGTTGATTTGGATGTTCGTGCACACCGAAATCAACGCGTATCCGCCGATAATGTCCCGTATCCGCCTGTTTTGAAACATGTTGTAACTTTGTGTACACACATCGGATCAAAACAAAACTTACGCCATTGGACTCATAGCAATACGCTGGTCCTGTGACTCAAGTTTGGTTCGATTCTGAGAACGTTGACAAAATCGCGTGTCGTGGGCCCCGTGGCTCCACTTGACGAGCGACTTTATGACCGGCTCATCGGAATCCAATTCTAGAAGTTTCGTTGGGTTCGTATCATTGTTCCGGACCTGTTGACACTAAGTTAGACGAATTTGGAGACCTTTGACCCTGACACATTTTTCGGTACGAAGCGGCCCACATGTGGACCCCGCTTTAACCAGAAACTGTCGTTTTTGCCCCTGTGTCCAAATTGGACTCAAAGACAGGCGTTTCTAGCTATTTGATATTTTCTGAATCTAATGGTGATGTTTATTTCAGCAACCGGAGTAGTACCTGCAAATCATACTGAGATCAGCGCTACAATTGGAGCCAAAACCACAGGCAAGTGTACCTTGCCAAAACTTGCAGTTCTTGTTACTTATTTTCTTGGCTTATATATATATATATTGTGGTACATGATTGACCTAGGACCGTGTGACTTACTTAGCGTCCGATTAATAGTCGGGTGCCAACACCATACGTGGAGTTGTGTAACGTCATTTAGACCTGGATATCTTGACCCTTTACATTCTCGTACTTGTATTATTAAGTACATATTACCTAGGACACTTGACACTATTCATGAGATAGAGTCTTCCTGAGATATTCATGGTGATTCTGTATAGGTAACAGGTTTTATGACATAGACATTATATTCATAGATATTATATGACTTGTTGCATTAGCTATGATCTTGCATGACATGTGCATGAGACATCGTGGACATGAGACGTATGATTACATTGGGTGGGGAGAGCCACATAGGCTACAGGTTGACTATATTATGCCGGCGTCTCAGTCTTTGTCCCAGCTAGACAACCACATGATATTACCGCTTCTGGCTCCCCAACACAGAGCTTGTAGTTGTTTCAGCCTGAGTACTAGTGATGCTCTCACTTGTATTTCACATAGATGGTTATATAGTTACCCTTTTTGATTCATTATTGCCGTACTGCATTATTTATGGCTTGAGTTATTTTGTACCTTGCTATGTCCCCTGAGGACCTGGATCCGGATTATGTCCCCAGGATTAGCAGACGAGATCGACCCCGAGGTATACAGGACAGGAGCATTAGCATTAGCAGAAGCAGGAACAGGAGCAGGCACTGGATCAGTACCAGATCCAGTAGACGAGTGATCACCGAGGGTATCTTCTGAGTATATACTGTTCCATACTCAGTATTGCTGTGGTTATCTTTATTCTTGTATCTTGACAGATGTATCAGACCCATTATCGGGTTATTTTCCGAGTTTATATTTTATTGAGATATGATCTTGCTTTATGATTCTGATATTATTGTATTCATTTATGTGGATGAGATTAGTATATCTAGACACTTATTGTTGTACTACAACTTAAGTGCGCCCGATGGATCCATTAAATTAGGTTTGTCCTTCGGTGTGTGCTGCTGGCCATTGCTACGTGTCTGGTCCCTCGGTATTTTGGGACTGGGGTGTGACATGGTTTTTGTGGTGGCCCATGCAGGTCAACGATTAAATTGTTCGGTTTCAATTTAGGGACCGAGCAAGCCTGCAATAAGAATAGGATAAGTTTTTAGCATCTCATCCACTTGCTTGAATCGTTCTTGATATCTATATCAGATTCGAATTAATTTCTTGACTTGCATCATGCCTTGATTCCTGTGCGCCTCTTATTGTTTATTTTGGTTGCAGAGTTATGGATTCACGAGCAAACAACGAGACTCCTGCAAGATCACCACGGGATATTTTGGTAACCAATGAAGTGGAAGTAACACCAGTAGAAGAAGGTCAATCAGCTCAACAACGTAGTCAAGCAAGTCAGCATGCCTCGAGAATCCAGCAAGATGACGTTCCACCATCAACGCAGTTTGCTCCACCGATGCCTACCGTTCCACAAGGGCAGGCTATGGACGAACAATAAATGTTTCGAATGTTCTACGTGATGATGCAAGCCCATCAGAAGGTTCATGAAGAAGCTCAGCAAAACCAAGGGGAGAAGTTCATCAACAAATTTAGCTCTGAGCTACGAAAGTTAATCAGCTCCGTTGCAATGGACGTTCTTACTATAGCACATGCCATGGAGTACATCACCAGGATAGAGTCCAGCCAGAAGCGGCCGCATGCACTAGACCAAGCACAACAAGAAAGAGTTGCAAAGCGACCACAGATGAATCCACCGCATAGAGCATCTATACCACTCGTACTAGTCCTTCCTACGTGTCACCACTGTGGAAAGGTAGGCCATTTCGCTAAAGAATGCCGACGCAGATTGGGACTATGTTTATCTTGCAGATCCAAAAAGCATTCGGTAAGGGATTGCCCTGAACGTCGAGAGAAAGCATTGACGATTCATCAACCAGCCACATCAGCACCAGCCGGAGCACCACAGGAAGAAATTGCAAAGAAGTCTCACATGCACCAGCCACCAGAAGCATCTCCTCAAGTACTGCCTATCTGTCAGCATTGTCGTAAGCGAGGCCATATTGAGAACGAGTGCAGACGCAAAAGAAAAAATTATATTTAGCTTGCGGATCCAGTCAGCATTTAGTGAAGGAATGCCTCGAGCGTCGAGAAGGAGCACTAGCGGTACCAGTACCGAGGCCAGCCTATCCAGCATTGGGAGCACCACAAACGGGAGTTGAATAAGTCCTACCACCAGCTCCAGGAAGGTATCAGCCGAGGCCACCTTTGATACCACAAGCAACACTCTTCCAGCAGGCTCAGCAGCAGCAGAAGAATCGACTACAAGGACGTGGACAAGCCCTGGCGATGACCTTGGAGAATGCACATATTCATGGAGTAGCTAATGCGCGTAAGTTTTTATAGTTATTCGTTTCTAGTATTGTTTTAGCTCGTGCCTGTTGGTACGAGACCTCAGCCTTAACCTAGTAATGTTGAACTTGCTAATAACCTAGAATATTTTTATAATTGATAACCTAATATGTTTTTATAAGTAATGAACTATAGATTTCAAGATTTTCTTCATTCGGGAAATTGTATAACTTTTAATGCTTAGGGAAATAATTTTCCCTTTGTATTATTCTTACACCCTCAACCTTGATTCCCCTTGATTGTGCTGTGCTTCGAACAATATTTGCAATCGTGTCATCTCTGTTGACCAGTTATTCTTTGATTGCGAGGACGCAATCCTCTTAAGGGGGGTAGATTGTAACCCCCCTGATTTTTCAAGAATTTTTAATTTGGATTTTTCATAATTTTCTGTAATTTTTTGGAATTTTTCTGTAATTAAAACATAGGTATTTTAAATTTAAATAAATTTTAAATAATGTTAATTAATATTAAAATATTATAGAAATAATATTTTATGGTGTAAAATAAAAAACTAGATATAGGGTAATTTTTCGGGAATTTATTGGACTCCGGAACCATTTTTAAAGCCCTAAAAACTAAGTTTAATTAAACTGAATTAAACCCTAGAAATAAACCCGGTTCAATTGAACCAAACCAACCCAAACCAACCCAGACCCGGTTCAACTGAACCGAACCCAACCTTAGCGGGTCGGGTCGGATCTAAACCCGACCCGAAACCCGACTACCCGAAACCCGACCCCACCTCTTAGCGGATCGAGCCGGATTCAGATTGAACCCGACCCGGACCCGGACCCGTTAACTGTAACCGAAATCCTAATCCTAATTCTACCCGAAATCACTGTTCCGACCCGGCGGTGCCCCTATTTAATTCCCTCGCCGCCTTTGCCGGAACCCTTATCCTCCAGACTTTATCCCCGACCTCCCCTCGCCGTCTCCTCCACCCGGACACACCCCGCAGCCCCGCTCCGCCTTCCCTCCTCTGCTCCGCTGCCCAGCCCCCTCGCCGCCCTGACTCGACCCCGGCCGCCTGAGCGCTAGCCACCCCGAGCCCCCATCTCCCCTCTTCCTCCTTGTAAACCCCATGAATTTTCCTAATTATTAAATCTTGGATTTTTCCCCATTTTCTGGAATTTTCTGGGAATTTTCTGTAATTAAAATCAAGGCTTTTAATTAATAAATGATTTTTAGTTGGCAATAAATAATATTAACATATCATGAAAATAACATTTTTGGGTGTAAAATAGAAAACCGGACTTAGGATAATTTTCTGGGATTTTATTGGGCCTCAGACCTATTTTTAAAAGCCTAAAAACTATTTTTATAATTAATTAATTATTTCTGTTTTATTATTATTATTATTATTATTCTTTTATTTTATTTTATTTACTGTTTTCGGGGGCCCGGCCCGGCCCAGTGGGCCGAGCCCGCTGTAGCGGCCCAACCCCATCACCTTAGCGGGTCGGGCGGGTCCGCTCACCCGGATCCGCGCCCGACCCGACCCGTCTGCTGTCACCCCTACCCAGTCCCCCACGACCCCGATCTACCCGCCGGCCGCCGCGTTTTTCGGCCGGATAACCGCCCCCACGTCGCCCTTCTCTCCGGATCATCCGCCCACGACGCCCCGGCCGCAGTCCCCTATAAATCCTCCCCTCTCAGCCCTCTTCCTCCCCCGCAAACCCTAACCCTAGATCTACCAACTCCGGCGAGGCCGACCTCCGGCGACCCCCGAGACCCGCCGCCCCTGCGTCGCCCAGCGCAGCGCCGCCGTCCAGAACCTCCACCGCCGACCTCTCCTTCTTCCTCCCCTCTTCTTCTAGAACCCGCCTCCGCCTCCGGTGATCTCTGCCGGCGCCCACCGGCGAGCCGCGTCCCCGGCGACGCCGTCCTCCCCCTCAGCCGCCATCGCCGCCTCTGCTGTGTCCGACCGCAGCAGACGGACACAGCCCCGGACACAGGGAACCCTAGCCGTAGACACGTGTCCAGAAACCGTGTGTCGGACTCGAAATACCCCGATCCCGAGTCCGAGGCCTCCCCTCGGTGCTCCTCCATCAGCTTCCCGGTAGGTGCCACTATCAGAACGTACTGTCCCTTCCAAAACCACTCCCCTGTCCGACCGGGACTGACAGAATAAAGCTCTGTCAATCCCGGGATAGCTTAGAAATTGATAGGTTATAGTTAATTAAGTAGATTAATGATCAGTTAGTTTTTGGTTTGTTAATTAATTAGCGATTTGATACAACGATCTGCAAATACGTAAATTAGTAATTATTTAATAGATAATTCTGAAATGATTTTTAGTATTCAAAATATAATACGTTAGTATTTAAATAAGTTTTCCAAAAATATTATTCTCTTACAAATTGATTTGTAATATTACCAAAATAAAAATTAAGTAATATTTTTCCCCTAAGCCTAGTTTATTAGAAATAAATTGATTGCTAAAAACAAACGATATTATTTTATTATAATCGTTCTTTCCTATTTTATCCTATTAGAAACAAAACGATATTTTACCATAAAATATTTTCTACGATAAAATAAATAAGTTTTATTATTATTAAAAAGGGTTTTGTTTTATTAAATTACTATTACAAATTATTATTATTATTAATCGATCGTTGGATTGAATCATTAACTTAGTTAACTAATCAAGTCAGATTAAAACCCTTTGTTTTAATTCTAAAATCAGATTATTAATAAATGTAGGTTCCTGTAACTAAGGTTGAGACCGTCGCGACATCTCACTCGCGTCACCAACCAACTCCAGGCAAGTTTCATATAATTCAAAACCTGTATTTTAGTTGTAATTAAATATGTTGCATGTCATATAGATATATTGGGACGACACTTGATTTCACGGAACCGACTAATTGACTGATTGATTGACTCATTGACTCATTGATTATTGCCTTGGGAACTGGGGAGTAAAAGTTAGCACCCGTGGTCAAAGCCCCCTTATTGCCTCATTGTGGATAGCTGAAGTCCAACCTCACTGGACTGACGCCGTACCGTGTTCACTAGAACACATATTGCCTCCAACCCCAACCGGCCACGGGATGCTACCTTTCTCAAAACACTTTTAGTGATTGTAGTTTGTCATCATTTGCTTCATCGACATTTACTGTTCTTGTCTCATATTGGTTGCATACAAAAAAATATAAATATTGTTCAAAACTATTTTATTGCATCATTTTAATTATCATTAAGATGCTGGAATTGGATATATGTTCTTGCTCCCTCCTGACTGGAGATTAACAATTTTAGGTGGTTACGGTGACGATGAGGCGTATGACACCTTTTATGGTCCGGACCAGAGTACTGAAGCTCTAGCTGAACCTAGCCAGGAGGCCGATGTTTAGTTGTTCCCCTTTAATTTCCAAGTTGTAATAATCAGGGTTGAAGTAATAACCCCGGACCATGTTTTGCTTGATCTTTGCTTGTAAAAGAATTTCTCTTTCGGACTTAGCAATAAAAAATTGAATTTCCTTCATGTATTCTGGATGTCTGTGTGTTACTACAGATTGATACAGCTTACTGCCGCCGTCTCACAACGGTGCAGGCTGGGCATGATCCGACTGGACCCAGATTATTGGGATCGGGTCGTGACATGTTTTCAGTGGTGGCCCATGCAGGTCGTCTAGTTTACAACCTTTGGTCTAGTCAACTTAGGCTAGCCAAACAAACCGACTTGCCTTTGACTCTAGGTTTAGTATGACTCTAGAAAAACAGACTCTAGAAACAATTAGAACACTTAGAATTCTTGAGAAAATTTTAATCTGTCACATCATAGGACCAAAATTCTTCTATCTATACATATGCACAATTATTTTAGCTTGCTTATAGAACATAGGTTACCTTGCTTATGCTTGCTTCCTAAACCTTCCAGAAGATGGCACGGGGAAAGACAACCCGTTCCGGCCCAGCCGAAGAAGAGGCTTCGTCTTCTGAGCACACCCCAACTCAAGCTCAGTCCGACCCCTCTCCGTTGCAGCTCACAGATCGCCCCCATGCTGCAAGAGCTCCCCGCGCTGCCTACACTTCAGTAGTGCATGCAGCTCCACCCATTCCTCCCAGGACCACATTAATTCCAGCCGATGTGACTCCTCCTGTTGCACCACCTGTGCCAGTGGACCCCGCTGAACTCATAGGCCTGCTACGAGGAGTTCTTGAAGCCCAGAGGGCCCAAGCTGAAGCAAATCGCGAGCAGACCGCGATTATGAAAGAGGGCATGGAGAACGCCCATAATGTAGCCATGGCAGCGCTAGGAACATCCCAGTCAGAACAGGGGCCTGCCAAGGTAATTAAGGATTTAAAAGCTTGGATTGCATTAATGAATTTCTGGTCTAACCACAAACCTGTTATCCAGGTAAAGGTTGGAACTGTGGAAAATTTTAAGAAGTTGGACCCGCGTCCCTTCAAGGGGACCGAAGGCATCATCTACGCAGACGAGTGGCTAGATGATATGGAGCGACTCCTCAGCGTCGCTCGACTCCCAGACGACCTCATGGTTGAGGCCGTAGCACTCCAGCTGAGAGATTTGGCTAACATTTGGTACCGCAACGAGCCAAGATTTCAAGCTGGAGGGATTTCCTGGCGGCTATTCAAGAAGCAGTTCAAGCGAAAGTTCTTTCCAGAGGCTGCTCTCGAAGCTATGGGAAGACAGTTTCAAGATCTGAAGCAAGGAGACAGCACAATTGAAGAATATGCGGCTGAGTTCAACAGGCTTGGCAGGTTTGCAAGTCACCTGGTGGACAACCCTGTGGAACGTGCTAAGAAGTTCCGGCACGGACTACGTGAAGAGATCCGCACCTTAGTAGCTGCTAACGGTGCGAAGACTTATGACAAGATGTTAAAGGTGGCCCAAGATGTAGAGGCCAGTTCACCTGCTCGACCCAAGAGGGAGCATCCAGGGTCAAGCAACAACTATCAGGGCAACAACAAGAGGCACAGCAACAACAACAATAGTCCCTCCTATCCCCAGCAGTCCCAGCAACAACAGCCAGCAGCGGCCAACAAAGCGCATCAGTACAACCAACCAAAGGCGGTCAACTGCGTCTACTGCAAAAGGCCAGGTCATACCGCAGAGATCTGCAGGAAGAAATTGGGACACTGCCTTGCTTGTGGATCTGCCACCCATCAAGTGAAGGACTGCCCCACAGCATACAACAAAACTGGAGCTGGACAGCAGAGAGGTCCACTGCCTACCCAGCAGCAGCGCTACAACCAGCACAGAGCCGGGCAAGCTTTTGCCTTGACTGTGGAAGAGCCAGAAGCTGAACCCGAGACAGAAGGAGATGTCATCGCAGGTTCCATTCTACTTCATTCGCACCCTGCCTTAGCATTATTTGATTCTGGAGCATCACACAGTTTTATATCTGCAAACTTCATTTCTGCACACCATCTAGTTACTGGCATAAGTAAGATAATTGGTAGAGTTATGACTGGTGGAGGACCAATACCCATTAGTGAGACTTGTAGCTGCCCAGTCATTATCTCAGGACATGAGTTTCAGACTCAGTTCCTAATAATGCCTCTGCCAAACTATGACGTAGTCTTGGGCATGGATTGGCTTAGCCAGCATCATGCTCTGATAGACTGTCGAGAAGGCTACGTAACTCTAGATCCACCTGGAGGACCTAAACTCAGAGTGATTCGAGCACCTGAAGGCGTGGAGTGTGTGTCTTACACATCCATCACTGAAGAGACCGGACCCCCTCATCCTCTCATCATAGCAGAATTTATAGACGTCTTCCCAGACAATCTTCCAGGGCTACCCCCTGATCGAGATGTGGAATTCTCGATCGATCTTGTACCTGGCGCAGCACCAATCTCCCAACGCTGCTACCGAGTGAATCCCAAGGAGTCCAAGGAAATGAAAGACCAGATTGACGAGCTTCAGGCGCAAGGATTCATCAGGACCGGTGCCTCACCCTGGGGTGCACCAGTCTTGTTTGTACCCAAGAAGGATGAGACAGTCAGAATGTGCATAGACTACCGGGCATTGAATAACATCACTATCAAGAACAAGTACCCGCTGCCCCGGATCGACGACCTCTTCGACCAGTTGAGTGGAGCTAAGGTTTTCTCGAAGATAGATCTCAGATCGGGATACCATCAAATCAAGGTGAGGAAGGAAGACATTCCAAAGACGGCATTCAACACCAAGTATGGACAATTTGAATTCTTGGTCATGCCCTTTGGTCTTACAAATGCCCCAGCAGTGTTCATGAATCTCATGAACAAGGTCTTCCACAAATACTTGGACCAGTTTGTCGTTGTCTTCATTGACGACATTCTGATCTATTCGAAGACCAAGGAAGAACACGAGCAGCATTTGAGGATAATTTTGGAAACCCTCAGAAAGGAGAAGCTATATGGAAAACTGTCCAAGTGTGAATTCTTCTTAGACAAGGTGGACTTTCTCGGCCACGTTGTCACAGGAGAAGGCATATCAGTGGACCCCAAGAAGATAGCTGCCGTGGAGACATGGAATACTCCCAGTTCAGTTGCAGAGATCAGAAGCTTCTTGGGCTTAGCTGGATATTACAGAAAATTTGTGAAGGACTTTGCAAAGGTTGCTGAGCCCATGACCAAGCTAACCAGGAAGAATGAAGAGTTCGTCTGGACCGAAGCGTGCCAGGCGTCATTTGAAGAGCTGAAGAGAAGGCTAACAACAGCACCGATCTTGTCGCTACCCTCAGGATCAGGAGGATTCTCAATTTATAGCGACGCGTCCGGCAAAGGATTAGGATGTGTGCTCCAGCAACATGGAAAGGTAATTGCTTATGCTTCCCTGCAATTACGGACTCATGAGAAGAACTACCCGACGCATGACCTGGAGCTAGCCGCAGTCATCTTCGCCTTGAAGCTGTGGAAGCACTACCTGTACGGCGAAAGAGTAGAGATATACACGGACCACAAAAGTCTCAAGTATGTCTTTACACAGAAGGAGCTCAACATGCGTCAGAGACGATGGTTGGAGCTCATGAAGGACTTTGATATCAGCCTGCAGTACCATCCCGGAAAGGCTAATGTGGTCGCCGACGCACTTAGTCGATATCCGATGGCGATGTTCTTGACGACAGATCGGTACCTACTGGAGGACATGGAGAAGCTGGGACTAGAACTCGTATTGCCTGCAGAGGAAATGAAGAAGCTTGGACGGGAAGCAATGGTACCCGGCACTGACTTCCCCATGATGCATTTGCAAGTGCAGTCTAGCTTGATGGACAAAATCAAGGAAACTCAATTCGAGGACGGAGCATTGTGCAAGCTCAGGGACCAGGTGTTAGCTGGCACACTGGAGGGATTCTCTATTTCAGACGGCGGAACACTGAGGAATGGCACCAGACTTTGTGTACCTGCTGGTGAATTGAGGGAACAGCTGATGCAGGAAGCGCATCACTCACAGTATTCCATCCACCCTGGAGCAAATAAGATGTACCGAGATATACGGGAGCACGTATGGTGGTATGGAATGAAGAAGGATGTCTCAAAATTCGTTGCCAAATGCTTGATCTGCCAGCAGGTGAAAGCAGATAGACAAAGACCAGCAGGACTTCTTCAGCCACTGCCCATTCCAGAATGGAAATGGGAGCACATCACTATGGATTTTGTGTCAGGATTGCCTCGATCCCAAGGAGGGAAGGACGCTATTTGGGTGATCGTAGACAGATTGACTAAGTCTGCCCACTTCATTCCCTTCAAGGTTGGTTTATCCACCGAGAAGTTAGCTGCCCTATACATGAGGCAAATCGTCCGGATACATGGAGTTCCTGTGAGCATTGTATCAGACCGAGACAGCCGCTTTACTTCTCACTTCTGGAAGAGCTTGCAAGAGAGTCTGGGGACCCAACTGAAGTTCAGCACTGCATATCACCCACAGACCGACGGACAGTCAGAGAGAACCATCCAGACGTTAGAGGATATGCTGAGATCTTGCGTCCTGGATTTTGGAGGATCATGGGAGGACCACCTACACTTGGTAGAGTTTGCTTACAACAACAGCTACCAGGCCAGCATCGGCATGACTCCTTTTGAGGCTCTGTATGGACGTCGTTGTCGCACTCCCTTGGCTTGGGACGACGTAGGAGAACGAGTCATGCTGGGACCTGAGATGATTACAGATGCGGCTGAAAAAGTCAAGGTGATCAGAGACAGACTTCGGGTGGCTCAAGATCGTCAGAAACATTGGGCGGACAGCCGTCGCCGACTTGTGGAGTTCGAAGCAGGTGATAGTGTCTTCGTCAAGATCTCCCCCACCAGAGGAACTATCCGTTTTGGCAGAGCTGGGAAACTGAGTCCCAGGTATATCGGCCCATTCGAGATAGTGAGCAGAGTTGGAGAGGTGGCATACAGAGTGGCGTTACCACCTAATCTTGAAGGTGTGCACAACGTCTTCCATGTATCGCAACTGAGGCGTTACATTCCGGACCCGAGCCACATCCTGGATCATTCAGAGTTGGAGATTGGACCAAGTCTTACAGTACCAGAGCGGCCAGTAAGGATCATAGACCGTATGGAAAAGCAGTTGCGGAACACCGTGTTCCACTGGTCAAGGTTCAGTGGCTCCACCACTCCCCAGGCGAATCCACCTGGGAACGAGAGGCTGAGATGAGGCAGAAGCACCCTCATCTGTTTTAAGGCATCTTTACCCTTGTTCTCCCTTCAATGGTAGTAAATTTCGAGGACAAATTTTTTTATAAGTTGGGTAGGTTGTAAACCCCATGAATTTTCCTAATTATTAAATCTTGGATTTTTTCTCCATTTTCTGGAATTTTCTGGGAATTTTCTGTAATTAAAATCAAGGCTTTTAATTAATAAATAATTTTTAGTTGGCAATAAATAATATTAACATATCATGAAAATAATATTTTTGGGTGTAAAATAGAAAACCGGACTTAGGGTAATTTTCTGGGATTTTATTGGGCCTCAGACCTATTTTTAAAAGCCTAAAAACTATTTTTATAATTAATTAATTATTTCTGTTTTATTATTATTATTATTAATTCTTTTATTTTATTTTATTTACTGTTTTCGGGGGCCCGGCCCGGCCCAGTGGGCCGAGCCCGCTGTAGCGGCCCAACCCCATCACCTTAGCGGGTCGGGCGGGTCCGCTCACCCGGATCCGCGCCCGACCCGACCCGTCTGCTGTCACCCCTACCCAGTCCCCCACGACCCCGATCTACCCGCCGGCCGCCGCGTTTTCCGGCCGGATAACCGCCCCCACGTCGCCCTCCTCTCCGGATCATCCGCCCACGACGCCCCGGCCGCAGTCCCCTATAAATCCTCCCCTCTCAGCCCTCTTCCTCCCCCGCAAACCCTAACCCTAGATCTACCAACTCCGGCGAGGCCGACCTCCGGCGACCCCCGAGACCCGTCGCCCCTGCGCCGCCCAGCGCAGCGCCGCCGTCCAGAACCTCCACCGCCGACCTCTCCTTCTTCCTCCCCTCTTCTTCTCGAACCCGCCTCCGCCTCCGGTGATCTCTGCCGGCGCCCACCGGCGAGCCGCGTCCCCGGCGACGCCGTCCTCCCCCCCAGCCGCCATCGCCGCCTCTGCTGTGTCCGACCGCAGCAGACGGACACAGCCCCGGACACAGGGAACCCTAGCCGTAGACACGTGTCCAGAAACCGCGTGTCGGACTCGAAATACCCCGATCCCGAGTCCGAGGCCTCCCCTCGGTGCTCCTCCATCAGCTTCCCGGTAGGTGCCACTATCAGAACGTACTGTCCCTTCCAAAACCACTCCCCTGTCCGACCGGGACTGACAGAATAAAGCTCTGTCAATCCCGGGATAGCTTAGAAATTGATAGGTTATAGTTAATTAAGTAGATTAATGATCAGTTAGTTTTTGGTTTGTTAATTAATTAGCGATTTGATACAACGATCTGCAAATACGTAAATTAGTAATTATTTAATAGATAATTCTGAAATGATTTTTAGTATTCAAAATATAATACGTTAGTATTTAAATAAGTTTTCCAAAAATATTATTCTCTTACAAATTGATTTGTAATATTACCAAAATAAAAATTAAGTAATATTTTTCCCCTAAGCCTAGTTTATTAGAAATAAATTGATTGCTAAAAACAAACGATATTATTTTATTATAATCGTTCTTTCCTATTTTATCCTATTAGAAACAAAACGATATTTTACCATAAAATATTTTCTACGATAAAATAAATAAGTTTTATTATTATTAAAAAGGGTTTTGTTTTATTAAATTACTATTACAAATTATTATTATTATTAATCGATCGTTGGATTGAATCATTAACTTAGTTAACTAATCAAGTCAGATTAAAACCCTTTGTTTTAATTCTAAAATCAGATTATTAATAAATGTAGGTTCCTGTAACTAAGGTTGAGACCGTCGCGACATCTCACTCGCGTCACCAACCAACTCCAGGCAAGTTTCATATAATTCAAAACCTGTATTTTAGTTGTAATTAAATATGTTGCATGTCATATAGATATATTGGGACGACACTTGATTTCACGGAACCGACTAATTGACTGATTGATTGACTCATTGACTCATTGATTATTGCCTTGGGAACTGGGGAGTAAAAGTTAGCACCCGTGGTCAAAGCCCCCTTATTGCCTCATTGTGGATAGCTGAAGTCCAACCTCACTGGACTGACGCCGTACCGTGTTCACTAGAACACATATTGCCTCCAACCCCAACCGGCCACGGGATGCTACCTTTCTCAAAACACTTTTAGTGATTGTAGTTTGTCATCATTTGCTTCATCGACATTTACTGTTCTTGTCTCATATTGGTTGCATACAAAAAAATATAAATATTGTTCAAAACTATTTCATTGCATCATTTTAATTATCATTAAGATGCTGGAATTGGATATATGTTCTTGCTCCCTCCTGACTGGAGATTAACAATTTTAGGTGGTTACGGTGACGATGAGGCGTATGACACCTTTTATGGTCCGGACCAGAGTACTGAAGCTCTAGCTGAACCTAGCCAGGAGGCCGATGTTTAGTTGTTCCCCTTTAATTTCCAAGTTGTAATAATCAGGGTTGAAGTAATAACCCCGGACCATGTTTTGCTTGATCTTTGCTTGTAAAAGAATTTCTCTTTCGGACTTAGCAATAAAAAATTGAATTTCCTTCATGTATTCTGGATGTCTGTGTGTTACTACAGATTGATACAGCTTACTGCCGCCGTCTCACAACGGTGCAGGCTGGGCATGATCCGACTGGACCCAGATTATTGGGATCGGGTCGTGACACTCCTTCCCCGACTCCACCTTCCTCCGCTGCCCTCTCCCAGCCTCGCAGCCCTCAATGACTTCCAGCCGCCTCGCCGTGCCCTGCCCAGCCCAGAACCACTACCATCATCCTCGCTCCGCCTCCGTCCTCCTCTCCCCGCTCCACCCAAATCCGCCCAGCCCCACCACCATCAACCTCCTCCTCGACGATGAAATCCCTAGCTCCTCCGCCACCCAGGAACTCGATGACCCGCTGCCCCATCTCGACGACCTCCGTTCCCCCGCAGCACACGAGCTCCGGCCACAAGCGCAGCCCGACCTCGCCGTATCGCCTCGCCGCTGACGATCCCAGCCAGCAATTGCCAATCCCTGCTCCGCCCTCCTCCGGCCAGCCACGGCGTCCCAGCATCGAACCCTAACCCTAACCCTAGATCACTGTACAAACACTGTCGTGTCGTGTCAAGTCGACACGCGGATACGGGAAATTCGGTCTTCACGGAGCCCTGTTCAGGTAACCCGTTCTCTCTCCTCGTTATTCTGATTTTTATTCCGTCAGTTGTGACGCGTAGACTGTGTAACCCTCTCGATGCCCGTGCAACCCGCTCGGTGCGTCGCATCCTGTGGTGATCGCGAACCGCAATCCAAAAACAGGAAAAACAACGCCCTATTTTATCCCATAACTGAGTGCGCCCTGCCAAACGGGACGACTTGGTCGCGTGAGGTCTTCACCGAAACATGCGCGCCGTTGATACGGACGTGTGGAATTTCACAGAAGTTGATTTGGATGTACGTGCACACCGAAATCAACGCGTATCCGCCGACAACGCCCCGTATCTGCCTGTTCTGGAACATATTGTAACTTTGTGTACACACGTCGGATCAAAACAAAACTTGTGCCATCGGACTCGTAGCAATACGCTGGTCCTGTGACCCAAGTTTGGTTCGATTTTGAGAATATTGACAAAATTGCGTGTCGTGGGCCCCGCAGCTCCACTTGACGGGCGATTTTGTGACCGGCTCATCGGAATCCAATTCTGGAAGTTCCATTGGGTTCGTATCATCGTTCCTGACCTGTTGACACTAAGTTTGATGAATTTGGAGACCTTTAACCATGACACATTTTTTGGTACTAAGCGGCCCACATGTGGATCCCGCTTTGACCAGAAACTGTCATTTTTGTCCCTGTGTCCAAATTGGACTCAAGGACAGGCGTTTCTAGCTATTTGATATTTTCTGAATCTAATGGTGATATTTATTTCAGCAACCGGAGTAGTATCTACAAATCACACTGAGATCAGAGCTACAATTGGAGCCAGAACCACAAGCAAGTGTACTTTGCCAAAACTTGCAGTTCTTGTTACTTATTTCCTTGGCTTATATATATATATATATATATATATATATATATATATATATATATATATATATATATTGTGGTACATGCTTGACCTAGGACCGTGTGACTTACTTAGCGTCCGATTAATAGTCGGGTGCCAACACCGTACGCGGATTTGGGTAACGTCATTTAGACCTGGATATCGTTACCCTTTACATTCTCGTACTTGTCTTATCAAGTACATATTACCCAGGACACTTGACACTATTCATTAGACAGAGTCTTCCTGAGATATTCATGGTGATTCTGTATAGGATACAGGTTTTATGACATAGACATTATATTCATAGATATTATATGACTTGTTGCATTAGCTATGATCTTGCGTGACATGTGCATGAGACGTCGTGGACATGAGACGTATAATTACATTGGGTGGGGAGAGTCACACAGGCTACAGTTGACTATATTATGCCAGCGTCTCAGTCTCTCTCCGAGCTAGACAACCACATGATATTACCGCTACCGGCTCCCCGACACAGAGCTTGTAGTTGTTTCAGCCTGAGTACTAGTGATGCTCTCACTTGCATTTCACATAGATGGTTATATAGTTACCCTTTTTGATTCATTATTGCTGCACTGCATTATTTATGGCTTGAGTTATTTTGTACCTTGCTATGTCCCCTGAGGACCTGGATCCAGATTATGTCCCCAGGATTAGCAGACGAGATCGACCCCGAGGTATACAGGACAGGAACATTAGCATTAGCAGGAACAGGAACAGGAGCAGGCACTGGATCAGTACCAGATCCAGTAGACGAGTGATCACCGAGGGTATCTTCTGAGTATATATTGTTCCATACTCAGTATTGTTGTGGTTATCTTTATTCTTGTATCTTGACAGATGTATCAGACTCATTATCGGGTTATTTTCTGAGTTTATATTTTATTGAGATATGATCTTGCTTTATGATTCTGATATTGTTGTATTCATTTCTGTGGATGAGATTAGTATATCTAGACACTTATTGTTGTACTACAGCTTAAGTGCGCCCGATGGATCCATTAAATTGGGTTATTCCATCGGTGTGTGCTGTTGGTCATTGCCACGTGTCTGGTCCCTCGGTATTTTAGGACTGGGACGTGACATCTTCGTTGGTTACCACAGCACCTCGTGGTGATCCTGCAGGAGTCTCGTCGTTTGCTCATGGATCCATTACTCTGCATCCAAAATAAACTATAAGAGGTGCATAGGAAATCAAGGCAGGATACAAGTCAAGTAATTCGAATCCGATATAGAGATAAAAAAAAGATTCAAATCAATGGATGAGATCCTATAACCTATCCTATCTTTATTGCAGGCTTGCTCAGTTCCTAAGTTGAAACCAAAATAATTTAGTCATTGACCTGCATGGGCCACCACAAAAACCATGTCACGCCCAAGTCCCAAAATATCGAGGGACTAGACACGTGGTAATGACCAGCAGCACACACCGATGGGCAAATCCAATTTAATGGACCCATCAGGGTGTACTTAAGTTGTAAAACAATAATATGGGCAATGGTACTAATCTCATCCACAGAAATAAATACAATCAATATCAGAAATATAAAGTAATATCAAGTCTCAATAAAACATAACTCGGGGAACAACCCGATGATAAGTCTGATACAATAGTCAAGCGACAAGAAATAAAAGTTCTACAAATAGAAATAACTGAGTATAATAAATCAGATACTCATGAGAAATTCTCGGCGATCATCTCGTCTTCTGGTTCTGGTACTGCTCCAGTGCCTGCTCCTGTTCCATACACCTCGGGGTAGATCTCCTCTGCTAAACCTGGGGACATAATCCGGATCCAGGTCCTCGGGGGACATAGCAAGGTACAAGAATAACTGAAGCCAAAATAAATGCAGTGCAATAAATGAATCAATAGGGTAAAGTATATAACCAGCTAAGTGATATGCAATATGAGAGCATCACTAGAACTCAGGCTGAGACTACTACAAGCTCTGTATCGGGGAGCCGATAGCAGTGATATCATGTAGGAGCCTAGCTCGGAGAGGCTACGACACCGTCATAATATAATCAACCTGTAGCTTGTGTGTCTCTCCCCACCCAATGTAATCACACGTTCATGTCCACGACGTCTCATGTTCATGTCAAGCAAGATCATATCTAATGCAGCAAGTCATAATGATAGCTAAGCACATGCAATATCTATGTCACGAATCATGTAACCTATACAGAATCACCATGAATATCTCAAAAAGATTTTATATCATGAATAGTATCAAGTGTCATGTGGTATGACGTACTTGATGATGCAAGCACGAGAATGTATAGGGTTTCGATATCCATCTCTAGGTGACATTACACAACTCCGCGTACGGTGTTGACACCCGAATCTTGTTCGGACGTTAAGTAATGTCACACGGTCCTAGGTTGAACAAATACATCATATAAATAAATCAAGATAACAATATGAACCAGGTACTGCAAGTTTGGCAAGGTACACTTGCTTGGGATTTGGTTTCCAACTGCTGCTCTGGTATCAGCGGGATCTGCAGGTACTCCTCTGAATGCTGAAATAAACGTTACCATCATGCTCAGAAGATATCAAATAGCTAGAATTGTATGTCGATAAGTCCAATTTGGACACAGGAGCAAAAGTGACAGTTTTTAGTCAAAATGGGGTCCACATGTGGCCCGCTTCATATCGAAAAATATGCCAGAGACAATGTTCTCCAAATTCGTCAAACTTAGTGTCTACAAGTCCATAACGACGATAGAAGAACGATGATACGAACCAAACGGAATATCCAGAACTGGATTTCGATGAGCCGATCACAAAATCACCCGTCAAATGGAGCCGTGGGGCCCACGATACTGGATTTTGTCAACGTTCTCAGAATCGAACCAAACTTGGGTCACAGGACCAGCGTATTGCTACGAGTCCGATGGCACAAGTTTTATTTCAAAAAGACGAGCATACACGAAGTTACAACGAGTTTCAGAACATGGCCGATACGGGACGTTGTCGACGGATACGCGTTGATTCCGGTGTGCACGCACATCCAAATCAACTTTCGCAAAATCCTATACGTTCGTATTAATGGCGCACACCTTTCGGTAAAGTTCGCACACGACCAAGTCGTCCCGTTTAGCGGAGCGCACCCAGTTCCGAGAAAATTAGGGTATTTAAATAGCCAAGATTTTGGTCATTTTCATCCTCTAAAATATTACAAATTACAGCTCAATAAATTACACAAAAATAGGGTTTTAAAACTTGGTCATAAGGTCTAAATAATTGTTCAGGTGGACTTTGAAAATATTTAACAGGTTATTTGCAAAATGGTCGCGAACTGGGGAGTTCGGGATATTTTCTGAATTTTCAGAAAAGGGGAATATTTTTCTGATTTTGCGTCATAGTTTGCGATCGCCACAGGACGCGATACCCCGAACGAGTTGTACTGGGTTCGAGAGGGTCACGCAGGGTACGTGTCACAGCAGACAGAACGAAAAACGAGACGGCGATGAGAGAGAAACATTCACCTGAACAGGGGGTCGGAGACGACTGTATTTGGCGTTCGCGAGGAGACACGACGCGGGTACGGCGGTGCTCGGCTGGCGGCGTGAGTGCTGCGGGCCGCTGCTGTGGCTGTCTGGGAGTCGTCGTCGGCGGAGCTCGTCGCCAGAGGGGACGGGGTCGGACGGAGGATCACTGGAGCTGGTGGTGGCAGGGGCGGGGGTGTCAGCGGCTGTTGTGGGAGTCGGAGCTGGTGGTGGCAGGGTTAGGGTTCGTGGTGGTGGTGGGGAAGAAGTGGCAGAGGCGGCGGCCGGAGATGGTGGAGAGATAGCTGAGGCGGTGGCTGGAGATGGTGGAGAGATGGCGGAGGCGGTGGCCAGAGATGGTGGATAGGGGTTCGCGGAGGGGGTTTTATAGGAGGAGAGGGAGGTCGTCGGTCGGCCGTTGCGGGGAGGGAGACCAGAGCGGGGAGGCGAGGCATTGCGGAGGCGAGCGAACGCAGGGGAACGGTCGCTGGGGAGGCGGAGAGCCACGGCGGCGGAAACGGCCGCCGGGGAGGAAAAAGGTCGACGGGGATCGGTTGAATTAGGATTACTGTAGCTACGGGTCGGGTTACGGTTAACGGGTCAGCGGGTCGGGTCCAAATCCGACCCGCTGGGGTTGGTTCAGGATTCGGTTTAGGGTGAGTCTGGTTCGGTTTAATTAGGGTTTTATAAACCGGTTCAATTTGGTTTAATTAAAACATAGTTTTTAGGTCTTTAAAAATAGTTCCGGGGTCCAATAAAATTCAGAAAAATTATCCTATGTCTAATATTTTATTTTACACCCAAAAATATTATTTTCATAATATTTTAATATTTGATAAAATCATAAAAATTATTTAATACCAAAAAATATTTATTTTTAATTAGTTAAAAAATTTGAAATTTTATTTTTTAATTCATGAAAAATCTGGGGGTTTACATGCTGCGACAGATCAAATTTTAGTGTCTTTAGCAAATACTTGGTTGTGTTAGTTTGTATGGGTTAGTTAGTTTAGCAAATACTTTGTTGTGTTAGAGAAATTTTGGAAAAAAAAATTGTATTTGAAAGAGAAATTTTAAGAGATTGAGCAAAACAATATAGGTTTACCTCCATTGAAAATTTTGAGATTTACCTCCATTTTTCATTTTTTTATTTTAAATCTAACCTTATAATATAGATTTGTTGTAATTCTAACCTTAAAAAATTGAGCAAATTTTTTTTAAAAAAAATGCCTCTAATGTTAAATCTAACTTTAAAAACTAAATTTTTAATACAATTTGAAAACCTCTCAAAAATAAGCTATCTAAGTCATTTTTAAGTTTATATTGTAATTATAATTAAACCAAAAAAATATAACCTTACAATATGATGTCGTCCAAGCCGTATGTATATCCTCCACTAAACAAAAAAAAAAATTCTAACCGCTTATGTACCTTCCCACGTAGATTTTTTTTATTTTATAAAATATGTTAAATTCTTGTCTTTATTTTAAGAGAATATATGCTGCACTAAATTTTTTAGTTTTTTTTAAATTTAAATCTAACCTTACAATACATATAAGTTAAAAAAACATATTGCATTCATTTAAAAAAAAAATTCTAACCTTACAATATAGTTTTTTTTTTAAATCTAACCTTAAAAATTTGAGCAAAACAATTTTTCAAAATAAATGCCTTTAAACGTTCACATGAACTGCCTCTAACTTTCACAAAATAGCCTATAATGATAAGAAAAACTGTTAAGGATATTTTGGGTATATAAAAAAATTTGTTTAAAAAATTCTCTCCAACGTTCACAAAACAACCTCTAACGGTTACTTTTGACGGCTGGTAGACGGTAGGGGGTCATTTGAGCTGATTTTCAAACCATTTATAGTTTTAATTGAACAAAAAATCTACGAGACCTTATTTTGCTAACGAGACAAATCTAAGGAGAATTTTTTTGTACTTTATCCCCAATTATTATTGTAACCTTCTTTTTCAGATATTACGTCTTTTAAATATTTTTATGGCTTAATTACAACTTGATACTCTCAACTATTCAAAATATTCAACTTGATATCCTCAACTTTGATATTTGCTAACTTGATATCCCGAAAAAAAAAATTGACCAAATTGTCCCTCCTCCTATCCCCTCCCCCCAACCCGGCGACCCCCCCTCCCATCCGGGCAACACCCCCCTCCTACCCGTGCGACCCACCGTCGCTCGCGACACCCTGCCCCCGCCATCAGTTGCTGCTGCTGCTCACGCCACACACCCGTCTGCGCACGCGTCCCCTCGATGCTGCTTCGCCAGCCCGTCGTCACCCACGAGCGCACGCCCACATTGCTGCTCAGGCCGTCGGCACGCGCGCTCGCCTGTACTGCTGCTGCGCCCCCTCCCCCTTCTGGTCGTCAACACCGGAGAGAGAGAGGGGGGTTGCCGGAGAGAGAGAGGGGGAAAGAGGGGTAGTTTTTTTTTTTTTTTAAAATTTGGATATTAACATGAAAATTATTATATAGTTGAGGATATCAAGTTAGCATCTATCAAAGTTGAGGATATCAAGTTGAACATTTTGATTAGTTGAGTATATTATGATATAATTTAGTCTATTTTTATTTACAACAAAAGAAATTATAGCCAATAAAATAATCAGGAAATATCCCTTTAGACTTCTTAGATCTTAGGATTTAATTTTATTTTTACTATTCTTGTCCTCATTAAATTTTTTTTTTACTGTCCATGTGTTCATTGAGTCCATTTCCTGATCAAAAAATTGCGTATAGAGCATCGAATTTTGATAAAATTACGTCTACGTCCCTTAAAAAGATGTTTGGAAGTAAATTTGAATATTTACATATACTTTTTCTCTCCCAAATGATTTGGGAGCAAGTTCTCCTCTCTTTGTTCCTCTTTCCCTTTTGATTTCTATTCTTTCTTCATTTACTTTCTCCTCTAAACATTTAAATATTCACATATGCTCCCAAACGTACTTAAAATAGAGCGTTTTTGAACAAATGTTCAAAAACGTCCCTTTTAAGAGCATTTCTATGCTTTTTTTTGGAATAATACAAATTTGTATGTCCTGAATGCAATTTTACCAAAATTTAATAATCTATACACAATTTTCTATTTTGTGATCCCACCCCTGGTGGCGTTTGTGTGTGTTTATTTTTTTTTTTTCCTTCCCTTCAAGCTTCCGGTTCCAGTCTAATGTAGTTGGTGGTTTTTTTTTTATTTGGAATCTCACTTATATTTGCTTTTTATATTCAAGACCGAATTTTACCCCAAAACTGGTTTCTTCAGAACTTTTATTTGCATTTAAGTCAGGTTTCAAATTGTTGTTATTTTTTAAAAAACAGCAATAATAAAAACATTTTTCAAATTATTTTTAAAAGTATTCTTTCATCCACTTTTAAAAGTTTTTTTATAGTTATTTTTGATAAGTACTTTTATCCAATTTTGTTAAGTCATGATACAGAGAATCAGGATCATAAAACTTTATCAAATTTTGTGTGTAAGTTTTTTCATATTCTGATGATGTTGATTGAATAAAACTGAAATAATAATAATTGTTATTAAACCACTTTTGTAACTATTTTAAAACTATTTAAAAAAATAAACAGAAGCAACCATGATAAGCAATCTGGAATCCAGTCTAAGTCATGTTGATTGGTCTCGTATCAGAAGCGTCTATTTTTGTTCACCCACCAAATGTTTGGTGATGTTTATTATCTCACTCAAAGGTCGGTATATGTCAATCTAAAACTATTTTTTTAAATATTATAAGATGATTAAGACTAACTTAGAAATAATTTTATATTCATATGAGAATTTTTTTTGAATGAAATGGTGAACATAATTCAGATTTTAGTGGACAAATAAGAATAGTTCATATTGTTTGGTGGTCGTGGAGACATGTTCTGCTGACAATATTTACAATTTTTAGTTGTATTTAGGGCTAATTAAAGTTTAGATCATGAATTTTATATCAACTCAGAATTTAAGTCCTGACATGTCCAATTGGAAAGATTAGATTCTGAATTTTTTTTATTTTTTTATTTTTTATTTTACCCTTCCTAATTTATATAGAAAAACTTTATTGTTAATCATAGAAAAAAGATATAATAAAAAAAATTAAATGATAAAAATTCAAGATCTAAACTCTCAAATTGAATAAATCAGGATTCAAATTTAATTAGCCCTTGTATTTGTTATTGTGACACCTCCATGGCCAAGGGACTTGTCATAGCTTGGTAGGGGGATTGGGTCTCAACCAAAGGGGTTATTAAAAGAGTCCTTATCCTTTGCATGTGTAACACCACTGTGACCGGCCCATTAGATGATCAAGCAGATGATTAGGGAACACAAAGGGTCCACTTTGTGTCGTCGTCACATCACACAGCCTGACCCTATCGATTGTGGTTCCCATGATTAGACATCAAGAGAGCATAAACCATCTCCATTTGGGCATAATTCTGTTTTCCCAGATATTATATATCAATTTTGCCACGTATTTCCAGCATGTGATATCTGTTCCACCTTCTATAATTTTAAATAAATAAAAAATATAATGTGTCATATGTTGAAAATATGAAATAAAATTGATACAGAATATCAATATCTGACATATCATGTCCGCTTTCCTCTCCATTAGCTAGTCATAGAGTAAATTTTCAACACCCCCTAAAGAGGACCGGGTCCGAAAAGTTTAATTTTGATTATTTTTTTAATTTTTATTGTTGACTGGTCTAGAGAATCATTTGTAATTTTGACTTTTGGTGGATCATATTGTGTCTGAAAAATTGTCCTAACGGAAGAAGATTATTCAAATTCGAAATATTGTCAGATTTACACCTTAATTGGACCTGTCCCGAATGTTTCATTTGGTTGATAGTATTAACTTGTTGATATACTTAGACACGGAAAAAAAAAAAATCTGGAGTCAGAAAATATTTGCGAAATATATGAAATACAAATGTCATGTCCGGCATCAGCAACACGGGATATGATCACGGAAACATAGCCATCAATGTATCAACAACAAATTTACATCCCATCATTGCACATTAGCTACAATACTTTATTCATTATCTATGTGCATTTATATCATTAACCATATATGCATTTAACTATTGTTAAAAACTGACACCGTCCAAATGTTCACAAGTCCAATCCAAGTGCAAAGTAGAGGCTCATGTCTGGTCTCGTGTGTCCACGAACTAGTCTTCACACCGAGTCGCCACAAGTTTCTGTCCTCTAAACATGGCATATAAGTCCAGATTTTTTTAGAGCACGAAAACTTCAAGTGATTGGGTCAAGGAAAAATCAAAAGGAAAGATACGTTTCAATGACAGTATAATGAAACTGTAATTCATATCTAAAATGTTTTATATGTAGGAATAAACCCGTAATTTCACCTAATATTTTTTTCATTTTATAAAGAGACTTGAAAATGTTTTAAAATAACTTGTATATGTATATATTTAAGTAATTATAAAAATTAGAATTTTTTTTTAAAAATTCTTCTCCTAGTACCGTATGTATGTTTCTCCCATAAAAAGAATAATTCTAAAATCTTTCTAACTGTACATATATTCAAAATCTTATAATCATATCTATAACAAATCCAAATTAAATTAAATTTTTTAATAATATTAGAGAGAATTTTTTTTGGTATGTGCATGACTAGTTACTTATAGTGGATACTATCGTAATCTTGCAATATGTCTTTTCCATTTTATTTAATTTGAAAAAAAATGATATCATACCCACTATACTTTCTTGAAAATTTTTCTATACATACACGAGATCCGACACCTACCTGAAGCAGGCCAGAGGGCTTTACTAAATAACACTTGGGCCAACAAACCTTCAGTAAATCCCCAAGGTGGTGCTTATGGTATGGTTGTGTTTCCCTATCTTGTCTCCAATTTGTGATTTTTATGATTCGTATAAATGCACTAATTTTGCTAAAGTTCAATCATGATCTTTTTTTTTTTTTTTTAGAAAAAAAAATTTACTTTAATCTTTACATCCATAGATGCTAATAGTTTTGAACAACTTAACACAATCAAATTTAGCTTAGACTACCTATAAACAAGATACACAATCGAATGAATGATTCTAGAAATCAATTAATAACACATAATAATAGTAATATATAGCAACAAAAATACAGAAACTTAGCGACGACCATATCGTTACCAAAATGTCGCTAATTATGAATAGCGACGATTTGGCGATGGAAAAGTGACGAATTAAGGCCGTCGGGATAGGACTCGTTGCAAAAAAAAAAAATCATCGTCAATCAGTTGATCTATCGACGACTAACTGACGACATGGCGATGTCCTTTTCGGTGACATCTTTGTGACGACCTAGCGATGGATTAAGTTGGCGGCATTTTAGTGACGAAAAAGTGACACTGTTACAAATTGAAAAAACGACTAGATAGCGACATGTTTCTAGCTTTAGTCTTATATACCGTCCACCTGTCAAATCGATCTCTTCGATGCCTTGGATAACTTTTATAGTAGATTTGAACAGCTTGACTTGCTATCACAAATGAGTTAGAGCCTCTATATCTCCTTCGATGATTTATATCGACAAATTTAAATTGTTTATTAATTTTTCATCATTGATTTGGTGTTGTATCGAACCAATCACACTTGAACATCGTGATCGGCAATTACTACATGTACTTGTACGGACGTTATTTTATTCTTGATTACTTTTACTTTCCCTGAAATGGTTTGTAACAATCTGCGTGGCAGAAACTCATCTTTCTTTGTCCTCATTCTCCTTATAATACAACATGCATCCGTTGCAACAACAATCTATCTTTTCGTACCCTAGTCTGAGCTGTCGGACTATCATCTTCGATTTGTAGAAATTTTTAGGAAGCTCTTTAGATTTTTTTCGGCACCTCTTCTTTGACTAATTGTGTGATCCGATCATAGCAAGCTTGCGGTAAGTTAAAATCAGACTTTATATTCAATAAGTGCATCACTTAGGACAATATAGAATGAGTCTCACAACCATGGTATATAGGAGTATCTGCATCCTTAAACATATTATAGAACTCCTTTGTATCAGGATTCAGATCATCCAGATTAAAATCAGGCCCTGCCGCAACAATCATCGTATCTCACGCCAAGTTGTGGTCTTCATATTCAACATAGTCTACATCGTCATCAGTGGCAACATCCGTTGCAACATCCACAACAAAAGTAGATTGCCTTTCTTCATAAAGTTCACCTTGTGATGCCCACATGTCGTAATCACGTACAATACCATTAAGGGTCAGATTCTTCCACAATCATCACTTTTTCGTAATGTCTATTCCGACAACGAGCACATGGACACTTGATTTTTTGACCATCCATGTAATCTGGTTTGCTCATGACATTCTTGAGAAATACTTCAATGCCTCCCTTAAAATCGTCACTTAGACCACTCATATTCTCGTGTTGTCGCATATACATCCACATACGATCAACCAAGTAACGATCAATTGCTTGGTGAATGTGGATACTTTTGTATCGTAAGATAAAACATACAGAAGCAATTAGATGTACATACACAATTAGACGGACATTCTACCAGAGCGAAAAGTTGAGCAAAAGGTGAAACATATCTTCACATTGAATAGATGGTGGATAAAAAAGTTTTCAATAGCTGCGACGTCAAGCCAGAATCCTGTCGATATCAATAAGATTTTGGTTTGACGTTTGTAGCTCTTATGGAGAACTTTTTGCCCTGGTCTCATCAATATGAATCGATGTGTCACCTTTTGGGGAATACTTCGTGTATTCTCCACCACCTCCATAAAAGTTACAACATTGACGATGTCTTTTCGTAAAGTATCAATGCAAGTACTTTATATTATATTTTCACGTTTTAAGTACTTACAAGTACGATTTTTAAACCCCATTAAATGGACGACTTAGAATAATAAACAAATTTCTACAATCATAATTTTAGCAAAAATATACCTATTTAACAAGAAGTTGGCAAAAATTTGCTCTTCGAAGAAGGAGACACCTAGATCGTCGAAACAAAAAAAGAATATTATCATACGGGTAGATATTCTAGAAAGACGAAGCCAACTCAATAGTATTTGTGGTGGTAAATGTAGTTTTTTTTTCTTAATTTTGTGAAACTTCGATGGCATATCAATAAAATAAGGATTTGTGAATCTTTTCATACACGATGTATCAGAGGATTCACATATCTTTAAATTACTAATACACAACAAAAGTAGTAATTTAAGAACAAAAACTATAATTATCAACACGAATAATATTGAATTAATTTCGTCTTCTGAAAACACCAATGTAAACCCCCACAATTTTAAAATTTAAAATTTAATTATTATAATTATTTAATTATTAAATTTTTGTATCTTACTTAGTTAATTAGAAAATAAAAGTTTTTAATTATTCAGCTTTTTAAGAATATTTTGATTTTATTTTATTGTTTAGTAATTAGATATTTTCCACAAAAGTATTTTTATTGGTTGTTAAAATGTTATAAAATTTTATAGAATTTATTATACGAACAAATATATTTTTCTTGATTTTTATCTAAATTTTTAGGATTTTAGGGATACATAGATATAAATATATGTAATACTTATATGTATTAAAATAAAAGAAAATAAAACCCGAAACCCAAACCCAAACCCAAACCCAAAGCCTAAAACTACTACCCAAGCCCAGACCCCTCCCCAGACCCGCTCACTCTCCCTCAATCTCTCGGTATATATATACATATGTAAACGCAACTCTAACCCTAATATTTTACTAAAACCCTAATCCTAATCCTCCAGCCCGCCGTCGACCTCTCCAGCGACCCCTGGACATCGTCGTCGCCGCCGAAAAACTGCCGACAACAGGCCGCACCCGCCCGCATATACAACATGTGCACCATAGGCCGCCCACGCCCCCATCTTTCATGTGAGATTTCCTCCCCTACGTTCGATCATTTTTTGAACCCCTTATTTCAATTGATTCACAACATGAACCTCTGTAAATCTCTTCAAGTAGTTTGATTTTAAACGGATTATATTAAGGGAAAAACAAATATAAAGTTGGTCGAAAAAACTGTTCTAAAATAGTTCAGAAAATAGTCCAAACGACCATGTTTGTGTTCTATTTTCTCGCAAACCATTTACTATTTCTAAAATCTACTTAAACAGACTTTTAACCAATATAACCGAGTTTATTTCCCTTCGATTAGTTTTAATTAATTAGTTTTAAATCATCCAATATTCTGTATAGAAAATGGCGAAAATAACTTGTTTTCTAAAATCTAATTTTTTTCGATACAGAGTACGTCCTGCCAAATGAGGCAATTTCATCGCATGAAGATTGCATCAAAAGGCACGTATCGTAAACGTGGTCATGTGGGCTTTCGTGAAACTTGATTCGGACACGTGTGTGCGCCAAAATCAAGCCGTATCAGTAAAAAAAATTTGTATGGTCTCTTTCGAATTTGTGCAATTACTTCATATGTGCTTATCGTTTCACAACAAAACTTATGCCATCTGATTCATAATATTACGCTGGTCCTGTGACCCAAATTTGGTTCGATTCTGAGAACGTTGATGAAACGCCGTTTTGTGGGGACTAAGGTAGTCCCATTGACGGGCAATTTTGTGACTGGCTCGTCGAAATCCAATTTTGAATATTTCGTTGAGTTCGTATCATTGTTCTGGCATCGTAGACACTAAGTTGGCCAAATTTAGAGAACTTTGTCTCTGCCACATTTTTTTGGTCCGAAGTGGGTCACTAGTAGACCCATTTTAGCCCAAAACTGCCATTTTAGTCCCTGCATCAAAATTGGACTTATGTGTAGTCAATCCTAGATATTTCTTATATTCTGAAAATGCTGGTGATGTTTGTTTCAGCATTCAGGGACATTCGTGCAGATTCCTCCTCTTTGGGGAGTAGTTGATGTATCGAGCTCGCCACCTGGACTTTGCCATACCATCATCCTGAATCTAGACAAGTATATCTTGCCATGATGACTGTTTATTTATAATTTGTACAACATGTTATATTATGTTATTTATTTACTTAGTTATTTTCTATATAAAAAATGTGCGTCTTAGATAGACTTGGGTGCAACGGCGGATTATGTCGTCTTTATTTTGTTTATTTTGCATATTGACCTAGAGTTATGTGACCATCATATAATTGTGAGGTATCCTCATATCTCTATGACCTTGACACGTACTTTGTACATACACGGATGTGTGATACTCGTGAGAGGGCACGAATCCTCGTATTAGGGTCGCTCCCGATGCGTTAGGAACGTGTGTCGGCTTAGTCATATTTAGTGTCTAGGTATATTCATTGACTTAGTAGTAAGGAACTAGACTTAGCTTGTCATGGATACGATCCGGACAGTCGTTTGGGCTACTTTACACATTTTCTTTGTAACTCGTACGCTCCGCCGGAGATGCGTGCTGAGATGACCCTTATATTATTTACAGGCGGCCTCTGATGATTGAAAGACGTTATGCTATGTAGGCCACCGATTCTCCGAGAGAATCATGCCAATCCCATTTTTAGCCAAACAACCCATTCGTACAAAGGTTATCCTCAATTGCATTCACGTAGCTTGGTTAGTTTACCCAGTACATATGTTTATATTTATTTTATGATTGGCATACTTTTATGTATCTTGTTACATCCCTCTAAAGACCTGGTCCCTTGCCAGTTTTACAGCATAGACCGTTGTGGAGCCTGCCTGGAGTTGCTGATGGGTGTGGCTTTGTTATGCGGGCATTGGTACCAGGTAGTTATATCATTTCTCCTAGAGTTATTGTTATTTATTCTTATTGTTGATTCATTTGCTGATGTAGCCTAGTTTTTTTATAGACTCATTTTTTGAGTCTATTCATGCTTGTGTTTTACTGGGTGCCCGACTTTAGTACATGTAGCTTATTCTTGATATTATGTGTTCTTGTGGATTGAGATATAGTTCTATTTCTTAGTGATATTTAGAGTAATACAGCGTAGGTGTTATGGTTTCCATATATTGGAGTTTCCATATACATACGACTGACATATTTACGTATTCTTAGTCCTACGTATTTTGGGACTGGGACGTGACATATTTTTGTGGTGGCCCATGCAGATCCTAATTAAATCGTTCCGGTTACGTTACTGTGCCGAGCGAGCCTGTGCTAGGATATGTTTGTTAGGATCTCAATCTACAATTTTTTGAACATTCTTTTGATTTCTAATATTATCTTTGAAACTCAAAAAAAAATCGTATTCAATTACACCTTCTTGAACTATATATCATTGATTCTCGTTCTTTTCTATTTTGGAAGGACCAACATTCGTACTTGACTTTTAATTGTATAATTATTATAGGATATATGATATACAAATGTCATGTCCGGCATCAGCATCACAGGATATGATCACGTAAACATAGCCATCAATGTATCAACAACAAATTTAAATCCCATCATTGCACATTAGCTACAATACTTTATTCATTATCTATGTGCATTTATATCATTAACCATATACGCACTAATTATTGTTAAAAACTGACACCGTCCAAATGTTCACGAGTCCAATCCAAGTGCAAAAGTAGAGGCTCATGTCTGGTCTCGTGTGTCCACGAACTAGTCTTCATACCGAGTCGCCACAAGTTTCTGTCGTCTAAACATGGCATATAAGTCCAGATTTGTTAGAGCACGAAAACTTCAAGTGATTGGGTCAAGGAAAAATCAAAAGGAAAGATATATTCATATCTAAAACTGTGATTCATATCAAAAGGAAAAATCATTGCACAGTTTCAATGACAGTATAATGAAACTGTGATTCATATCTAAAATGTTTTATATGTAGGAATAAACCCGTAATTTCATCTAATATATTTTACTTTTTATAAAGAGAGTTGAAAATAATTTAAAATGACTTGTATATGTATATATTTAAGTAATTATAAAAACAGAAAGTTTACTGTAGCGAAATAAATTTATATTAAAATTTTATAAACGAAACAAGTTTGAAAAATTTAGAAAAAAAGTCAGGCTCCGCCAACAGTGTTGGCGGAAAACACAACCGTTGTACACGTAAGCAGGCAAAAAAATTAAAAAAAAAAAAAAAAGTGGGCCCCACGGCCAATTTCCGCCAACTGAGTTGGCTGAAATTGGGGGGGCCAATTTCGGCCAACTCTGTTGGCGGAAATTGGCCCCGTGGGGCCCACTAATTTTTTTATTTTGTTTGGTTTGGTTTGGTTTTTTTACTTTCTTTGGTTTGGTTTATTCGTTGGTTTATTGTAATTAGTTATATTTTTGTTTATTTATTTAGTTTAGTTTAGTTTTGTAATTAGATTTAAGTAAATTTATTTTAACGAAATAAAATTAAAATAAATTAATTGGAAAGAAATATTTAGAAATATTATTTTCGGAAATATTATTTTCGGAAATTTGTTTCCAAAGAATCAAAATTTGTATAAATTCCATCTAAAGCATAAAAGTTTAAAAAATTACGAAAAAAATATCAATATGAATTGGACGTTTATATTTAAAAATATTATATTTTTATCGTAAATTTTTTCGTCGTTAACAGACGTTAAAAAATAATAATATTAAAAATTTGCCGTAAGACTATTACGTCTGCCGTCGAGCAAACTTCGAGGAGCCATAACTACTTGTTTTTAAATCGTTTTTCGTTAAATAATAAGTCGATTTGTATGTTTTCGACGAGTGTAACATAAATCATGTAGAAAAAAAATTTATCCGAAACAAGACGTATATGTTACAGGCAAAAATATCAATTTTAAAACTTTAAAGTATCATAACTTTTGACTGGGAGATCGAAACAAGGCCCAGTTTGTGCCAAAATGATCGTATGGAAAAGTACTATAGGATAAACCGTTTCACCGTTTGACGGACTTTGAAAATTTTTAGAATCGTCAAAAAACGATGTTTCGACCTCCAAATTTGACTTTCGGTAATATTATTTTTGAATATTTAAAATTTACTGTAGTGAAATAAATTTATATTGGATGTGGGGGCCCACGAATTTAAAATGATGTTTCGATCTCCAAAATTTTTTTAGAAACATTTAAATTAATTATTTTATGTCTATTATGAAAAAAAAACTAATAAAACAAAATAATTAATCAAACCAAACCAACTAAACCAACCAAAACAAACCAACCCAAACCATCCAAAAAATCCGTGGGCCCCACACCAAAATTCAGCCAACATAGTTGGCGAATTTTGGGTGTGGGGCCCACGGTTTTTTTGGGGTGGTTTGGGTTGGTTTGTTTTGGATTGTTTTGGTTGGTTTTTTTTAGTTGGTTTGTTTTAGTTGGTTTTGTTTTATTATTTGGTTTAGTTTTTTTATTTTATTTTTTTAGCCAAGCAGCCGACATTTTTTTATTTAGTTTTTTTATTTACTTTTGTTTTGATTTTAATTTATTTAGTTTTGTTTTGAATTATGTTTTGCTTTGGTTTTTTTATTTATGGATTGAGGTTCAGGAATTGGTTCACGTGGAAGGGGATCTCGGTTTGGTTTAACAAGGAGACAAGAGTTAACAGAAAAGACTTGAGTGGGGAAAAAGAAGAAGGGACGTGAGTGTGGAAAAAGAAGAAGGGACGTGAGTGGAGAAAAAGAAGAAGGGACGTGAGTGGGAAAAAAGAAGAAGAGACGTGAGGGAAAAAAGAAAGAAAGAAGGGACATGTCTCGTGGGGGAGGAGAGAGAGAAGTACAACAGGAAAGAAGTTGGTGCGAGGTGGGAGCTATAAGAAGAGAAGGAGGAAGCAGAACAGAATGCAAGGAGGAAGAAGAAGAAAGTGCACTACGATCATTTACAGCATTCCTTGTGAGCACGTAGCAGCAATTTGAGCAGCCTTAATTTTCTCTCATTTGTAAGTGGACACAGCAGTCTTTGTGAGCACAACAATCCTTATTGTTGAAGGTCTTTATTCTATTCTTCTTCATTTATACTTTTATTTATATATGCAATATTTGATGTTAGTTTTTATTTTTTAAATAAAAGTTATGTAATGTGCAAAATTACGGGCAGCCAAAATTTATTTTTTGACAACCATAATTATACAGATGGACAGCCAAAACGACGGACGTATTCCTGGAGGCCCTACTACGGATTTAATAATCCAGCAACGTGCGAAACATATATCTACTTTGGTATTTTATGGGAAGGTACAATAAAATATAATTGTGTAAACAAATATGAATGATATTTTGTACATGTCTACTAATAACATCGTCTATGTTTTTCATATATAGCAATACGATTATACTAATAATGAACGGTGCCGGGAGCATGCCTCATAGCGTCACGATAACAGACTTGGGTATTGGAGGTTGATCGACCACCAGGTGGCACTGTTAAAAATATTTGGCTTTTATTATGTTGACAAGATACATTTCTTGCAACACGATAGAGACTTAATATTCAGTTTAGTTGAGCGTTGGTGGCCCGGACGAAATACCTTTCAGCTACCATTCGGAGAGATGACCATTATTCTAGCTGATGTGGCCAATATTTTAGGTTTACCTATTACGGGTGAACCTATAATATTTGATAAATCAATTTCCGCCGACACTATGATTACAAACTACCTAGGTGTGGAGGTGCCGCGTAATAAACGTGGTAAAAATCTTGTGACGTTTACGTGGCTCCGTCATAACTTTTTGCACCTAGATCGTATTGGTGATCAAGTTATCTCAGTTGATGAGGATCGGGTAAGTATAGTTTTTTTTTGCAACTTATGTTATTATTTACGTAGTATATTTTTAATTGAATTTAACGCATATAATGTTTTTATCATTTGCTCAGGTCACTGCTTGCACCAGAGCCTACTTGCTAGGTTTATTAAGCGGAATATTGTTTCCAGACTCATCCAATTTAGTTGATTTACGTTTTTTACCTTTTTTGGTAGACCTGACCGCACCTACGCGCCACGCTTGGGGAGCGTCAGTGTTGGCATATTTATATAGTTCCATGACAGATTTTGTACAGTTTGAAGACATGAATGCAACGAAGGTAAATCTAAGTGGTTGTGCGACATTAATACAGGTATGAAAATATGTGCACTTATATCATATGAAAAGTTTTACTTAATTTCATTTACATTGAAAATAGATGCACTTATATCATATGGTCATATTTTCTAGGTTTGGTCCTACGATCACTTTCACATTGGTAGGCCAGTCCCCCGCATTAATACCGACGTTGGTGTCTTTCCGTCAGCTTTACGGTGGACTACGGATGCAGCAGATCCAGTACACTGTGAACATGCGGCTATCTCTTTATACCGGGTCGAATTTGACACACTGAAGTATAACGAGGTAAAATATCTGTATTATTATTTTATAAAGTCATTATAACCATTATCTTATAAATTTTTGTCATAAAATAGGTGACATACTGTCCGTACCGGCTTGAGCAAAATCCTACTGAAATCCAAACAACAGCCTATGACCTTAGTGTCCATAGTTGTTTCCTGATATTCGACGGTAAAATCATGTATCATCCAGCGGAACGCGTTATGCGACAATTCTGGGTGAAACAAAAGATTCCCGATGAGCCACCATGTTTAAATCGTAGTAAAGGGAGTGCAACTAAAAGGGCAAGCAAAATAATTCCACAGTGGAATTCTAGGTTGGAGACACAGCCCGTGGTACAGATGTCTCAACTAATGGACTCTATAGATGAGGGTAAGTTATTTAAAAAGTTGAACAAAATTATTTTTTTAAAATTATATGAAATTAAACGCTCATATTTGTTTAAATGGTGTAGCATTAGGTGATATAGCCTATAGATCTTGGTGGGAAGCTCCTCTTATCAGTAACCGATCCTACCAATATGAGGAGTTGCGATTCCAACATCGGGCCGTTGATGATGCTAGTTATCGTGAATGGTATCAAAATGTAATGGAGAAGGTACGTATTTTATTGATAAAAAAATTTTGTTTCCATAGTTTTTTATTATGAATTAATTGGATTCTACTTAATATTTCAGCTTCCAAATTTGATTGTAGCATGTGAACATCATCCAGTGAGAGACTCGTTAAGCACAACAGTAAGATCATTTTTGGATGATGTGCAATCATTTCCGACTCCACCCAACCCTCCATTAAATATTCCACCAGATTATCCTCAAGGCTTAGTTAGCCGACGACAACCACGTCCGCGTAGAAACTATCCTCATGTTTGGCATATGGATAGCCCGCCTCAACAAGATGACGAGGTCCCTGAGCAGGACATTTTCCAACAGGCTGACCAGGGCACTTCCCAACAGGCTGACCAGGGCACTTCCCAGTGGTCTGGCCATGGCACTTCTCAGTGGGCGGGCCAAGGCACTTATCAGTGGGCGGGCGAGGGAACGTCACAAGCACGTACCCCACAGATGGACCGAGAGGCGGACGAGGGGACTTCACAGCCTGGTGTTGACTATTGGGATTATTACATGCAGATGTCCAATTCTATATTTGATGCACCCCGGTTTGATACAGCTACTCAGTTATCTGTGACTCCAACAGCGCCGGTGCAGACACAAGAGGCTGATGAATTTGACCCATGGGCACCATTGCCAGGGGAGAGACTTGAGGATACAGCAGCAAGAAGAAATAGACTCGGTCTTAGGCCAAGGCCTCGTAGGAATTATGACAGGATGGCAAGAGGCAGAGAATGAAATTCTTGTACTTCTAGGTTATATGAGAAATTTATGTATTCCTCCATTAAATTACATCAATGAACATAACTTTTCTAAGAAAATCTATGCCAATGCATTTATTCTCTTGGTTGGTTAGTACATCTTCTTCGATTGTGTCCTAAACCATTACAGTTGCTACATCGGAGATCTCTTGACGGTTGATCCTTCGCCATGATGCGGTTCTTCTTTGGTCTTCCCGCTTTCCGTCGTACATCTGGTACTCCAATGTCACCTATAACTAATGTACTTTGAATGTTGTAAGGGACTGGAATTGGCTCCAGGTGCGGCTCATATACGCTTCTTAATGCTTCTTTGGAAAAAATACCTGGATAAAAACTCTCGATGCTAATATTTTTAGAATTACAAGCATAACATACATGTACACATGGCAGACAAGTATGATACCATTTAAAACATGTACAATATTTTTCATCTAAGTTCACAACATATGTTCTGTTTGTTTCACGATCTAGTATTTCAAATAAATAACCAACTATACTCAATATTTGCAGCTGGTATCTTTTTCTTGTGATACTGGCCATAGTATTTAACATCTTCGGACAATAATCAGTTGTAAGATTATAAGCTTTTTGTCGATTTTTGTCCTGAAGTGTTATGATTTTGGCTCGAATACCATCAAGTAGTGTTGTTATTGGTTTATCGCGTAAGTTTTTAACCCAGTTATTGAAGCATTCAGCAAGGTTCGACGTGTTAATATCTAATCTAGGACAAGGAGAATAAGCTGTTATCCAGTGTGATAAAATACGAGTTTCATCATTTACTCCAACAAGCCATTTGTAAACATCGATATTTTCAGCCTTAATTGTTTCAAAGCAAATATTCGCATCTGTCTCATTATAACATCTTGCAAGGTAGTCTAATTTACGTTGAAAATAAGGCAGTCTACATACTAGTTTTAAATTTTGTTTAAAATATTGAATACAATAAAAATGAGGTGATTCCGGAAAAGTAGCACGCATGGCATTTATTAATCCTTTCTGTTTATCTGATATAAAAGAAATTGTATCCCACGTATTAAAACTACCTTCAAAAGATGTTTTCAAACCGTTTAAAAACCAAGTCCAAGAATCCGTGTTTTCGCTCTCAGCAACAGCATAAGCAATTGGATATAATTGATAGTTAGGATCATGAGCACACGCAATAAATAAAATACCTTGAAATTTAGAGGAAAGAAATGTAGCATCAGTACTAATCACAGGTAAATATCCCCTTAAAAAACCATCAATGCATGCCTTGAAACAAATATAAATTCTTTGAAACTTATTATTTTTTGTAGTCTTTATATAACATCTGCTACCTGGATTTGTCTCAATGATTGTAAAAGCATACTCTTCAAGACTACTATATGCATCAATATAACTACCATTTATTTCTGATAGAGCAATTTCTCTAGCTTTTCAAGCTTTACAATATTTAATATGTATTCGGTGTTCCCTATAGATATCATTTATAACATGCGATGGACTATACGACTGATTATCACGAATTTTATCAATAATCTTATTCTTAACCCATATAGTTGTCGCTAATGGATGATTTTCCGTTATAAGTCCACCTAAACAAGAATGTACATTTTCTAGCGTACTAATGACGAATGTTTCGCCGTTGCCAATGGCTTTAGCGTACACTCTCCAATTACAACTAGAAACGTTACATTTATATACAATTCCACTGGCATTGTTTCTAGTAGCCCTGCAACAAATTTTTTTTGCAATTGCTATATCACTAATAAAACTTCTAAATGCATGACAATTTATAAATTCTCTTCCAATGAATAAATTATTTAAACTATCAACATTATCATCAAGTACATCATCTATATTTTCTATTAAATCATCACTATTTTCATCGTCGGTATTACTATCATCTACTCTATATTCTTCTTCAGTAAATGAAATAACTTGGTGAGAAGAACTAGGACCACTACTAATTCTTGGTGGTGGTGGTGGTGGAGTCACAAAAATATTAATATATGTTGATTATATATTAACTTCAAGAATAAATTTCCACGCCTCCTCACTAACTAAATTTATGCAATTAGATAGATAAATATGTACCAATAAAAATTCACAGTCAATAGAAATTTTTTCAAATATTAGATTACGTAAATTATCAAACGAAATATTTCGATCAATTAAAAGAACTTCAACTAAACCTCCTTCATAAGCTAACCCATTTAGTACACCACCAAGTGAGCATAGTATTGTTATACTTCGATCCATGTCAACAAGAAAATGGGCTTCAAAGATTGTATATTGAACTGAACTTCTCCTGTGTCGAAAGAAAGAAATTTCGTATGAAAAGAAATAAATTTTTTGATTGCAATGTTTGATATGCTGATATCAAACAAATACTACGTTTATATAGGTAACTTCGAACCGATCGTTAGACGAACGTTGGATATGAACGTTAAAAGAATAAGAGCCGTTGAAAGAGCCGTTGTAAAATAGCCGTTGTACATAAACCAACTACTAAACCAACCCATAGACCCAACCCACTTTCAAACCAAAATCAAAACCAAAACCAAATCATTCCCCGATATTTGTCTTTCTTCTTTACTTTGTCTTTTTTTTTCATATAAAAAAAAACTAAACCATTAAAATAAACAAAAAAATTAGAGGACAGAAATAAATACTAGTTAAAATAATTTATTTTTTTCTTTAGAGGACACAAAAATTAGAGGACACAAATAAATTAGAGGACACAAATAAAAAATTAGAGGACACAAATAAATTAGAGGACACAAAATTTTTTCTTCTTCTTTATTTACTTTTTTTTTTCCGAAAATAATATTTCTAAATATTTCTTTCCAATTAATTTATTTTAATTTTATTTCGTTAAAATAAATTTACTTAAATCTAATTACAAAACTAAACTAAACTAAACTAAACTAAATAAATAAAACAAAAATATAACTCATTACAATAAACCAACAAAAAAATCAAACCAAAGAAATTAAAAAAACCAAACCAAACCAAACAAAACAAAAAAAAAATTAGTGGGCCCCACGGGGCCAAATTCCGCCAACAGAGTTGGGTGAAATTGGCCCCCCCCAATTTCAGCCAACTCTGTTGGCGTGGCCGTGGGGCCCACGTTTTTTTTATAAAATTTTTTGGCCCTGCTTACGTGTACACCGGTTGTGTTTTCCGCCAACACTGTTGGCGGAGCCTGACTTTTTTTCCAAAATTTTCAAACTTGTTTCGTTTAGAAAAATTTAATATAAATTTATTTCGCTACAGTAAATTTTCTGTTATAAAAATTAGATTTTTTTTAAAAAAATTCTTCTACCTACCACCGTATGTATGTTTCTCCCATAAAAAGAATAATTCTAAAATCTTTCTAACTGAACATATATTCAAAATCTTATAAGTATATCTATAACAAATCCAAATTAAAATATATTAATATTCAGATCATAATTAAACTAACTATCTAAAGTTCTAATATATATATATATATATATATATATATATATATATATATATATATATATATATATATATAAAATTTAATTAAAAAAAATTAAAATTATATTTAAACTATTTTAGTATAATTTAAATTTAATTTTTTAATAATATTAGAGAGATTTTTTTTGTATGTGCATGACTAGTTACTTATAGTGGATACTATCGTAATATTGCAATATGTCTTTTCATTTTATTTAATTTGAAAAAAATGATATCATACCCACTATACTTCCTTGAAATTTTTTTTGTACATACACGAGATCAAAGGCACACACACGATTCGACACCTACCTGAAGCAGGCCAGAGGGCTTTACAAAATAACACTTGGGCCAACAAGCCTTCAGTAAATCCCCAAGGTGGTGCTTATGGTATGGTTGTGTTCCCTATCTTGTCTCCAATTTGTGATTTTTATGATTCGTATAAATGCACTAATTTTGCTAAAGTTCAATCATGATCTTTTTTTTTAGAAAAAATATTTACTTTAATCTTTACATTCATAGATGTTAATAGTTTTGAACAACTTAACACAATCAAATTTAGCTTAGACTACCTATAAACAAGATACACAATCTAATGAATGATTCTAGAAATCAATTAATAACACATAATAATAGTAATATATAGCAACAAAAATACAGAAACTTAGCGACGGCCATATTCGTTACCAAAATGTCGCTAATTATGAATAGCGACGACATGGCGATGGAAAAGAACGAATTAAGGACGACGGGATAGGACTCTTTGCAAAAAAAAATCATCGTCAATCAGTTGATCTATCGACGACTAACTGACGACATGGCGATGTCCTTTTCGGTGACATCTTTGTGACGACCTAGCGATAGATTAAGTTGGCGGCATTTTAGTGACGAAAAAGTGACAATGTTACAAATTGAAAAAATGACTAGATAGCGACTTGTTTCTAGCTTTAGTCTTATATACCACCCACCTGTCAAATCAATCTCTTCGATGCCTTGGATAACTTTTATAGTAGATTTGAACAACTTGACTTGCTATAACAAACGAGTTAGAGCATCTATATCTCCTTCGATGATTTATATCGACAAATTCAAATTGTTTATTAATTTTTCATCATTGATTTGGTGTTGTGTCGAACCAATCACACTTGAACATCGTGATCGGCAAGTACTTCATGTACTTGTACGGACGTTATTTTATTCTTGATGACTTTTACTTTCCCTGAAATGTGTTGTAACAATCTGCGTGGCAGAAACTCATCTTTCTTTGTCCTCATTCTCCTTATAATACAACATGTATCCGTTGCAACAATAATCTATCTTTTCGTACCCTAGTCCGAGCTATCGGACTATCATCTTCGATTTGTAGAAATTTTTAGGAAGCTCTTTAGATTTTTTTCGGCACCTCTTCTTTGACTAATTGTGTGATCCGATCATAGCAAGCTTGCGGTAAGTTAAAATAAGACTTTATTTTTAACAAGTGCAACACTTAGGACAATATAGAATGAGTCTCACAACCATGGTATATAGGAGTATCTGCATCCTTAAACATATCATAGAACTCCTTTGTATCAGGATTCAGATCATCCAGATTAAAATCAGGCCCTGCCGCAACAATCATCGTATCTCACGCCAAGTTGTGGTCTTCATATTCAACATAGTCTACATCGTCATCAGTGGCAACATCCGTTGCAACATCCACAACAAAAGTAGATTGCCTTTCTTCATAAAGTTCACCTTGTGATGCCCACATGTCGTAATCACGTACAAAACCATTAAGGGTCAGATTCTTCCACAATTATCACTTTTTCGTAATGTCTATTCCGACAACAAACACATGGACACTTGATTTTTTGACCATCCATGTAATCTGGTTTGCTCATGACATTCTTGAGAAATACTTCAATGCCTCCCTTAAAATCGTCACTTAGACCACTCATATTCTCGTGTTGTCGCATATACATCCACATACGATCAACCAAGTAACGATCAATTGCTTGGTGAATGTGGATACTTTTGTATCGTAAGATAAAACATACAGAATCAATTAGATGTACATACACAATTAGATGGACATTCTACCAGAGCAAAAAGTTGAGCAAAAGGTGAAGCATATCTTCACATTGAATAGATGATGGATAAAAAAGTTTTCAATAGCTGCGACGTCAAGCCAGAATCCTGTCGATATCAATAAGATTTCGGTTTGACGTTGTAGCTCTTATGGAGAACTTTTTGCCCTGGTCTCATCAATATGAATCTATGTGTCACCTTTTGGGGAATACTTCGTGTATTCTCCACCACCTCCATAAAAGTTACAACATTGACATTCGATGTCTTTTCGTATAGTATCAACGCAAGTACTTTATATTACATTTTCACGTTTTAAGTACTTCAAGTATGATTTTTAAACCCCATTAAATGAACGACTTAGAATAATAAACAAATTTCTACAATCATAATTTTAGCAAAAATATACCTATTTAATAAGAAGTTGGCAAAATTTTGCTCTTCGAAGAAGGAGAAACCTAGATCGTCGAAACAAAAAAAAAGAATATTATCATACGAGTTGATATTCTAGAAAGACGAAGCCAACTCAATAGTATTTATGGTGGTAAATGTAGTTTTTTTCTTAATTTTGTGAAACTTCGGTGGCATATCAATAACTTAAGAATTTGTGGATCTTTTCATACACGATGTATCAGAGGATTCACATATCCTTAAATTACTAATACACAACAAAAGTAGTAATTTAAGAACAAAAACTCTAATTATCAACACGAATAATATTGAATTAATTTCGTCTTCCGAAAATACCAATATAAACCCCCATAATTTTAAAATTTATAATTTAATTATTATAATTATTTAATTATTGAATTTTGGATCTTACTTAGTTAATTAGAAAATAAAAGTTTTTAATTATTCAGCTTTTTAAGAATATTTTGATTTTATTTTATTATTTAGTAATTAGATATTTTTCACAAAAGTACTTTTATTGGTTGTTAAAATATTATGAAATTTTTTAGAATTTATTATATGACAAATATATTTTTCCTGATTTTTATCTAAATTTTTAGGAATTTAGGGATACATAGATATAAATATATGTAATTACTTATATGTATTAAAATAAAAGAAAATAAAACCCCAAATCCAAAGCCTAAAACTACTACCCAAGCCCAGACCCCTCCCCAGACCCGCTCACTCTCCCTCAATCTCTCGGTATATATATACATATGTAAACGCAACTCTAACCCTAATATTTTACCAAAACCCTAATCCTAATCCTCCAGCCCGCCGTCGACCTCTCCAGCGACCCCTGGACATCGTCGTCGCCGCCAAAAAACTGTCGACCACAGGCCGTACCCGCCCGTGTGTACAACAGGTGCACCATAGGCCGCCCACGCCCCCATCTTTCAGGTGAGATTTCCTCCCCTACATTCGATTGTTTTTTGAACCACTTGTTTCAATTGATTCATAACATGAACCTCTGTAAATATCTTTAAGTAGTTTGGTTTTAAACGGATTATATTTAGGGAAAAACAAATCTAAAGTTGGTCAAAAAAACTGTTCTAAAACAGTTCAGAAAATAGTCTAAACGGCCATGTTTGTGTTCTATTTTCTCGTAAACCGTTTAATATTTCTAAAATCTACTTGAACAGACTTTTAACCAATATAACTGAGTTTATTTCCCTTTAATTAGTTTTAATTAATTAGTTTTAAATCGTCCAATATTATGTATAGAAAATGGCGAAAAGAACTTGTTTTCTAAAATCTAATTTTTTTTGATACGGAGTACGTCCTGCCAAACGAGACGATTTTATCGCATGCAAATTATATCAAAAGGCGCGTATCGTAAACGTGGTCATTTGGGCTTTCGCGAAACTTGATTCAGACACGTTTGCGCGCCAAAATCAAGCCGTATCCGTAGAAAAATTCTGTATCGATCTCTTTCGAATTTGTGCAATTACTTTGTGTGTGCTTGTCGTTTCATAACGAAACTTATGCCATCCGATTCATAACATTACGCTGGTCCTGTGACCCAAGTTTGGTTCGATTCTGAGAACGTTGACGAAACACCATTTTGTGGGCCCTAAGGTCCTATTTGACGGACGATTTCGTAACTAGATCATCGAAATCCAATTTCGGGTATTTCGTTGAGTTCGTATCATTATTCTGGCATCGTAGACACTAAGTTGGCCAAATTTTGGAAACTTTGTCTCTGCCACATTTTTTGGTCCGAAGTGGATCACTAGTAGTGTAAACTCCCTCGACCATATTTCAGCATTAGATAGTGAAATTAGGATTATTTTTAACAAATTAGGATTTATTACAGTATTTTTTTATTTATGCAATATCTTATATTGCTTAGTGCACCTGACCATCACATCAATATTTATAGCATTACACTAACTGTTACCCCCAAACAAAGTTCACATACCTCTCCTAGACATGCCAGTCTACTATTCTAAACTTTGTGCAACTCACAAATACGCTGGCAGGAGTCTCGTTTTAGTCGCACAAATATCGTTACAAACGTCCGTATTAATTTCCATTAAATTCCAACCCTGTACCCTTGTCCGTTCCAATCGAAATTAGAGGCCCAACAGGAACCTGTTTTGTCCAAACTAAATTACGTTATTATTCTATCTTGAGTATATTACGTCTAGGACACTTGCACTGCACTAAATTCTAGCCCTACATATTTTTAAATAATTAGAAAATACCGTGCGCATTAATTTCTAATAAATTAATACGGTGACCAGCATCGTCCAAAACTAGGCCCAGCCCCTACCCAGACTCACCCCCACACCCTCAAGACCCTTACTAAACCCCCCCTCATTTCTGTTCATTACGTCGCCCTCAGTAATAAGGTGTTTTTCTCAAACAATTTCTTAATTGTGCAATTTCCTAATTTAATAGGGCTCTTGTGCAATTTGTGAAACTACAGGGTTTTATCTGCAAAATATACTGTGTGAGGTGTCCACCTCCCATTGGAGGGTGAATCTCCACCCTTCATTCCAAAATAGGTCCCAATTCAATGCATTTACATGCATTTATGAAACCTAGAAATATCTAGATATTTTAATACAGAAAATTACCTAAATACCCCTAACCCTAACCCATGCAAAACCCTATTTATACCCCCCCTCTCACCCAAACCTCACTCACACCTCCCTCATCCTTCCCCCAACTCCGGCCACTTCACCACCGCCTCGCCCCTCCCTCGGCCTCCCCCCGGCCACCGCACCACCGCCCTAGTCGCCGCCACCCACCATCGGCAGCACCCGCATCACCACCACCCTCATCTACACCAACACTCCCCCGCACCCCCCGACCTCCCCAAACCACCACCACCGCCACCACAGGCCACCACCACCGCCACCATCACCTTCAGCATCACCCCCGCCATCGGACCACCACCGCCACCCCCCCCCCCCGGCCGCCGCAACCACCGCAACCACCACCACAGCACCCCTCGACTCCCCTCCCGACCACAGCACAGCCCCCCCGACTCCCCCTAGCCCTCACCACCGCCACCACAGGCCACCACCACCACTACTACCCCCGCCGTCATCACCTCCGCCGCCTCCCCATCATCCTGCACCGCCGCCACCGCCACCACAGTCGCCGCTGCTGCTGCCGCTAACTGCCACTGCTACAGCTGCTGCTGCTGCTGCGCCTGACCCCGTCGGATCTCCGCCCCACCCCGTCGGCGACGACGACCGGACACGGGCCCCCCCCTGACACGTCAGGTACCCCCCTCTATACGTATGTATATACGTATATATATAAGTATATATATATAAGTATATATATGTATATATATATATATATATATATATATATATATATATGTTATTATATATATATATATATGTATATTTTATGTATTATTAGTATATATACAGTATATATATTATATATTATATATTATATATATATATATATATATATATATATATATATATATATATATATTATATGTATATATGTACATGTATTATTATTATTATATAATATATATTATTTATATATATATACATATATATCAATATATGTATATATGTATATTTATATATATATATATATATATATATGTATTTATTATGTATTTATATTATATATATATATACAATATATATAATTATATTATTATGTATATACTATTATATGTATAATATATATGTATTTTATATTTTTTTATATATATGCATAGTATATTTATAATTTATGTACATATATGTATATATGTATATATATATATATATATATATATATATATATATATATATATATATTAATATATAATATATATATTAATTATATTATTATGTATATATATACCTTTATATATTAAATATATATATAATATATAAATTTTATATAAATATCCTATAGTATTATATATACTATTATATATATATGTATATGTATATAATAATAATAATAATTATATATATGTATATATATTATTATTATTATATATAAATATAAATATAAATATATGTATATGTATATATTAATTATTATATATATATATATATATATATATATATATATATATATATGTATATGTATATATTTTATTATTATATATATATGTATATGTATATGTATATGTATTGTACCTATATATTAAGTAAATAAATATATATACTAAGTATATATAATACATATGTATTATATATATATTTTATTTCATTTAGTGTATCATATATATATTATATATATACTATTATATATATATATATATATATATATATATATTTATATATAGATTTCTATTATATATATAAATATATATATATGTATTACATTTATATTTATTATTATGTATTATATAATATAGTTATATATATATATATATATATATATATATATATATATATATATATATATATATATATATATATATATATATATATATATATATATATATATATATATATATATATATATATACTATGTATATATTTATATGTATATATTTATATTATGTATATATGTAGTTAAGTATGTATTATTATATGTATATATATATAAATTATGTATATAAGTATGAATATATGTATATTATTATACTATACTATATGTACGTATGCTTACTGCGTAATTATTAATTTATTAAATTTACGAACTCATGTACATCTTAAACAGCGTACACCTACGACGCAGTTAGTAATCCTAGGTCACAAGACCCTCCAAACACAACTGCGGGAACAGGTTTTTGGCACGCACAGCTTGAGGACGTAGGCAAGTATACCTTGCTAAGTTTTACTGTTTAAATATTAAACTGTTGTATGTTATTTTTATTGAACCTACATATAACTGTGTGCGTTCGAGATTGACTCGGGTGCAGTTGACGAATACGTTGACATATAGTGTAACTGACTTAGACTTTAGCAGACTCACCTACAGTTGCGAGGGTATTCTGATATCCTCCTTGACCCTGGCACTTGTACACGTAACACGATTATAATTCATATTGGAATGCGAGTTTGCGTACTCGATTAGCTACCGGTGCGTGTGACGTGCATCACGGCTTAGCACAAAATCAGGACTATTTAGAAAAGTTATGACTTGGCATATAGCTACGTGGTTTGCACGTTGTGGATTCGACTTATATAACCGCATTGGGCGAAAAAGAGAACTAGTAGTCGTATGGGACACCCACCTTCTTTATTGGAGATACCACACTCTTCGGAGTGATACGGACATATATATACTTTGCAGATACTACGTCCCTTAGAGTGTTGGACGATATTTATATACAGATATCTCATTCTTCGGAATGATGGACGTTGCAGATACCACACTCTAGAGGAAGTTGGACGATATGTCTACACCTACCCATACGTACCAAGGTTGTCTTTATATTGCATTCACTTAGATGGTTAGCTCACCATTTATTTATTTATTCAGTATTTATATATGGCATATTTTTATGTATCTTGTTATGTCCCACTGAGAACCTGGTTCCCTTCCAGATCTAGACGAGGCGTACTATCCCACAGTGTACGGACCCGGACAGGAGACGAGGTACGCAACTGAGGAGGAGCTAGAGGTGCTACCATCAGAGTCTCCCTGATCTTTAGTAGTATATTCATCTGGAACTGGAGCCTCTTACCTAAATAGACGATGCTCTAGTTTTATATTATTTCAGTACTTTATCTTTATCTTTTGTAGTGGGTTTGTTCCCACCAGACATATCTGATTTGTACTATAACATTTCAGAATCAGCACTTATATATTCCAGCACTTATTTCAGTACTCCTTGATATTTTGTGGATGAGATTAGACTTTACCTGTTATCTTCTAGTATTAAACTTGTTAGTATTTTAGGACAGCGTAGCACGTGTCTTTAGGTCCATTAAATTGGGTAATCCCTTAGTGACGTGTCAGCTGGCCAATGCCACGTGGCCTGGTCCCGCATATTTTGGGACTAGGGCATGACATGGTTTTAGTGGTGGCCCATGTAGGTCGAGTTAATTGCTAGTGGTATGATAACATGCCCAGCAAGCCTGCTATATGATAGGAATTACTAGGTCTCATCCACTCTGACTTCATTCTTAAATTTTTGCATCCTGCTTGATTATTATTATTTTTCCTTCGTACTTTTCTAATTATTCTACCTTCTTCAGAAGTATAGACGTACCCAGTGGATACGCAACTGATGGGGTTGACCAAACAACAGACCCCTTGTAAGATGTCCATAGAACCCCGACTACCCCGAGAGACCAGTCCCCGAGAAGGACACTTGTTTATCCAACGACCCCGTACCTCCATCAGGGTTCTACCCAGGAAGCTACGCCAGCCCAGCAAGAAGGACAGACCTCTCAGGCACCGACACCACAGGCGGAGACACCTTTGCCTCCACCTCCACCCCTTCCAGCCCTGATGCCACAACTTGAGGGACAGCCACAAATGTTCTAATTCTTCCAAGCCATGATGCAGGCGCAATGGCATCAGGCTAAAATCTTGAGGCAGAGCTTGATGACAGCTCTGGAGAGGATATCTACTCCAGCACCTGCACCTATCCAACTAGCTGGTACTGTCCGAGGCTTTCGCCAGATGGGCCCGAGAACCTTTTCGGACAGCGAAACTCCGGAGGAGATCTCAGATTGGGTCTCCAACACGGAGATGCTGCTGGAAGGTTCACAGCTTAACCCAGGCCTATGGATGATCGCGGTGAGGGTCCAACTCAAAGGCAACGCCTATCACTGGTGGGACTCCATATAACGCGGCGTCGGCAAGAACCAGACATGGGAGCAATTCTTAGAGTACTTCAATGCGAAGTATTTCCCAGCCACGGTCAGAAATGCTCTATACTCCCAGTTCCTACACCTGGAACAAAAAAATATGATCGTAGACGTCTATGACGCAGAATTCAGTCGACTTAGTCGATTTGGTGCCATTCTGATACCTAACGAGCTGGGAAAGCCATGAGGTTCCATCACGGCCTTACCTTCGAGCTATAAAGGTATACCACCACGCAGTCGAGGATCTCCTATAAGGAGGTTCTTTCAGAGGCAAGGATTCAGGAAGCTATTGACCGAGGAGCAAGACACTCTAACACAACCATGACAGCCAAAAACCAGCCCGGAGCAGGAGGGCCAATCCGTCGTCCGGGAATGCAGACACAGCAAAAGACGGTGCCATATCAGCACAAGGAGCTTCCGACTTGTCATCATTGTGGCAAGAAAGGACATTATGTCCGAGATTGCCGGAAGAAGCATGGACTATGCATGATATGTGGAGCAAGTCAACACATGGCCAGAGACTGCCCACAACACAGAGAGGCAGCACCCCAGAACGGGCAAAGACCAGCAGCACCAGCCCAGAGAATGCTACCCTCAACTGGAGGTCAGCGTCCCCCAGCATCTGGAGGATTTCAAAGGGGACCACCCTTGGCCACACAGGAGACTCAGTTCAACCAAGCCAGACAGCAGACCAGAGGGCAAAGGCACGGGCAGGCCTTTGTACTAGCAACAGTTGCGGAAGAACCGAAAGGAGAAACTATCACAGGTACCATTTTAGTTGCATCATTACCTGCAACTGCATTATTTGATTCTGGCGCCACACTATCTTTCATATCTAGTAGTTTTATAGCCATGCATAAAATAGCTACTTCTCCATTGCCTAAGTGCTGAAAGATTCTTATCGGAGGAGGCATCGTACCGGTTACTAGCACTATTAAAATGTGCTCGGTAGTCATTTGTAGTCGAGATATGTGAGCACGATTTTTGGTACTCCCGATGCCAAACTTTGACGTTATCTTAGGCATGGACTGGTTAAGCCAGTACAATAATATACTAGACTGTCAGAAGGGTAGCGTCATTTTTTGACCACCAGGTCACCCGGAGTTCGAGTACATGCGGGGCACCATCGAGCAGGGAGTAGGTCAGTCACCTGGAGCTTACATGGCTATGGAGACAGCACCCCCAGCAATTGTTACAGAATTCGAAGATGTATTTCCAGAGGAATTGCCAGGCCTACCACCTGATAGAGAGGTGGAGTTCACTATTGAGTTAGTGCCCGGAGCTGCACCAGTATCCTCAAATGTGTACCGGTTGGCGAAGAAGGAGCTAGACGAGCTGAAGCTACAATTAGAAGAATTACAGATCAAGGGATTTGTTCATCCTAGTGCATCACCTTGGGGAGCACCAGTGTTATTTGTACTAAAGTGTAGCGCCCCGTTCTCCCGGTGCGGAGAGCGTGGCTATGAAACACAAGTCGGTATCGTTCGATCGGGATAGATTGAATTAAGAACTCGTCCTCGTTATGGATTTGTTTCTTCGGAATCGATTCCCATATTCAGTGGACCGCGCCCCAAGGATCGGCTTAGCGGCAGAGTCAGGAGGGACCTCTCCCCTGCTATCTTTTATTGCCTCGGTTTTCGATGTCGCTTGTTGCTTTCGTGCTTTGAGTTGGTTTTGGGATTTGCTTGTTTTCCTTGAACGGTTTCGATGGTTTTCATTATTTTCGTTCATCGACTTGCACTTCTATTCTGAGATTGAAAAGAGAGGAAGAAGTATTAATCGAGCTGTTCGTGTGCAGGTGAACGAGCAGTAGGCGGCTTACGAGCGGAGTCATGAAGCGCCTCTTTCCTTCTTCCTTCCAAACATCGAAGTGAGTGGCTACCAACCCGATTAGCTAGCCCTGCTTCCAAGCTTCACATCTATAAAAATCTGCACTCTTCTTTGCCCGATCAAACGATACCAAGTAATAATAAAAGAAACCAAGATAAAAGAGAATAGACTTGGTTATATGCTTGTCAATAAACTTCACGAACGGATACTTAAATGCATGCTTGTTCGCTTGGGAAAATCATTGCATGTCTTGTACATTGCTTGTCTTATACTCTTGTTGCCTCAACTACAGATTGTTAACTTGTATATTGTTCGATCATGGACAACTTGTGCACAGGGTAACGGTCTTGCGGACGTTGCTGGGGCACTGGCATCGATCCGGTCCGGGCGAGACCTATTGTTTAGTCTCTTGTTCTTGGCGGAATGGCTTGCAGCACCTCTTATACTTTCGTTGCAAACCATTCTCGTCAAAGACTATCGTCCATTATGGCAACCAAGCCAGTGATCATCTTGTATATTTAAACCTGTTGCATACTAACTTGTGTCTCCGTGGCAGGGAAGGCATGGTAAGTATTGTGCAGGTAATTCAGATGGTCAGGTAAAATCCATCGAACGGTGGCACGTTCATTTCAGTAAATTCTATATGCTGCTTACTTGTAAATGAACTAAGGCAAGATAGAAACCCACAAATATGCATGCTTCATTCAAACAACGTATTGATTGGTATAGTCAGGCTAGCTCGCCTTCACCAGCATGTTTCGATATGCTGACCCTCGTTGAAACAAGTTCTCCGCACCAAGGCAAACCGAGCGAGGAGCCAAAGTCGTCTCCCCGATCCAGTCCAGCTGTTGGCGCATCTTCACCGCGCCCCTCGAAGCATTTTGGAGTTAGGAGCCTGCAACTCTTCATACACAAATGCAGCTCCGTGGCAAAGCTATCCTCCAGCCAGGAGGTCCTTATCATTTTGCGTTTATAAAGGGATGTAATATACAGGACTGCTATCTCATTTTGAGTCATCTCTTTGTAAGTCGTTCGGCATATTAGCTAACTCGTTCAAGAGTTTGTAATAGATGTTCATTATCAATAAAGAGAACTTTTTCATGTTTCAAATCTGTGTTTCAATTTATCTGCGTACTCTGAATATGTGCTTGCTATGCAAAATACTTTAGCCTTGTGCGGGCGCAACCCCAGGCCCGCACGGCGGTCACGACTCGGGGGACGCCTCGGGGCTTGACATAGTGGTATCAGAGCACAGATTCAAGTTCCTTAGACTTCGTGCTGGAAAAGTTTCTTTAACGATCAAAATTCCTATGCGAACACTTGAACTCGCTAGGCCAAAATGAGATACGTTCATGCAATAAGTCCATAATACATTATGATCCTAATGTAATTTACCTTCTTTTGAAGGAATGGCTCCAGCGCAATCTGCAGCGCAAGCCCCGGATGAAACGCAAGGCCAAGGAAGTAGTTCGGGCACTTCGGAAAGTTCAAGGAGCCAGCGAGCCACGCCAAGCATCGATCCCATCCAGCGAATGTTGTGGATGTTGGAGGAAAACCAACAAAGGGACGAGGCTCGCTACGAACGGGCCGAGAAGCGGGTAGAAGAGAGTCAGCTCAAGTTTCAAGACAATATAGAAGCTCGATTCTCAGTTCAACAGAAGCAGGTGGATGCCCTGCAACAGATCGTTCAGACTTTGGCTTCCAACCATTCCGCTGTAACAGCAACGACTCCAGTGGAATAGCCCGTGCTTGAAGTAGAGACACCGCAAATTCCAAGACCGAGGGACGTGACTGCCTTCGACTTTGGCCACTTCAAGAAAGTCTGCAACACCCCGTTCAACGGGACTGAGGACCCAGTCGTAGCTCTAGATTGGTTGGCCGAACTTGAAGATCACTTCGCTCTGCTAGAGGTCCCCGAAGAGAAGCGCGTCGCCTGCGCGCAACTACAGCTCCGTCTCAATGCGCACGATTGGTGGGACGTGCATCGACGATCTCTCCAATTTGATCACGGAGAGGAGGCGATCTCGTGGACGACTTTTCGTGCCGCGTTCGAAGAGGAGTATGTACCCCCTCCAGTCCAACGCCAAATGGAGAACGAGTTCGTGCAACTGCGGCAAGGCAGCATGACAGTTAAAGAGTACTCCACCGAGTTCAACCGACTCTCCAAATTTGCTAGGGCCTATTTACCTGATGTAGCGAGTCGAGCTAGAAGGTTTGAAGGTGGACTACGTTCTGTCATTCATTCGCACGTAGCCGTTCCTCAGTATCGGACAATGCGTGAAGTCATGAATCATGCCCTGTCGCTCGAACCACACTATCCTCACGTTCCTGCCGACGCTGTGCATACATCCAGTCACAAACGCCAAAGCAACGAGAGAGAAAACAACGCTGCAAAGCGTCACAATGTCGGCGGGAAGTAGAAAGCAAACCAGCCTTGTAGTTTCTGTAAAAAGTCGGGGCATGCAATCGACAAATGTCGCCTAAAACTTGGTTTATGCCTAGCCTGTGGCGGATCAGACCATTCTGTTCGTGATTGTTCCTTGAGTCACGATCGCCGCCCCCGATCGAATAATCCCTAACGGTAGGTCCTATCCTAAGTTTCGGGACAAAACTTCCAATTAGTTGGGTAGGATGTAGCGCCCCGTTCTCCCGGTGCGGAGAGCGCGGCTAAGAAACACAAGTCGGTATCGTTCGATCGGGATAGATTGAATTAAGAACTCATCCTCGTTATGGATTTGTTTCTTCGGAATCGATTCCCATATTCAGTGGACCGTGCCCCAAGGATCGGCTTAGCGGCAGAGTCAGGAGGGACCTCTCCGCTGCTATCTTTTATTGTCTCGGTTTTCGATGTCGCTTGTTACTTTCGTGCTTTGAGTTGGTTTTGGAATTTGCTTGTTTTTTTTTAACGGTTTCGATGGTTTTTATTGTTTTCGTTCATCGACTTGCACTTCTATTCCGAGATTGGAAAGAGAGGAAGAAGTATTAATCGAGCTGTTCGTGTGCAGGTGAACGAGCAGTAGGCGGCTTACGAGCGGAGTCGTGAAGCGCCTCTTTCCTTCTCCCTTCCAAACATCGAAGTGAGTGGCTACCAACCCGATTAGCTAGCCCTGCTTCCAAGCTTCACATCTATAAAAATCTGCACTCTTCTTTGCCCCGATCAAACGATACCAAGTAATAATAAAAGAAACCAAGATAAAAGAGAATAGACTTGGTTATATGCTTGTCAATAAACTTCACGAACGGATACTTAAATGCATGCTTGTTCGCTTGGGAAAATCATTGCTTGTCTTGTACATTGCTTGTCTTGTACTCTTGTTGCCTCAACTACAGATTATTAACTTGTATATTGTTCGATCATGGACAACTTGTGCACAGGGTAACGATCTTGTGGACGATGCTGGGGCACTGGCATCGATCCGGTCCGGGCGAGACCTATTGTTTAGTCTCTTGTTCTTGGCGGAATGGCTTGCAGCACCTCTTGTACTTTCGTTGCAAACCATTCTCGTCAAAGACTATCGTCCATTATGGCAACCAAGCCAGTGATCATCTTGTATATTTAAACCTGTTGCATACTAACTTGTGTCTCCGTCGCAGGGAAGGCATGGTAAGTATTGTGCAGGTAATTCAGACGGTCAGGTAAAATCTACCGAACGGTGGCACGTTCATTTCAGTAAATTCTATATGCTGCTTACTTGTAAATGAACTAAGGCAAGATAGAAATCCACAAATATGCATGCTTCATTCAAACAACGTGTTGATTGGTATAGTCAGGCTAGCTCACCTTTACCAGCATATTTCGATATGCTGACCCTCGTTGAAACAGGTTCTCCGCACCAAGGTGAACCGAGCGAGGAGCCGAAGTCGTCTCCCTGATCCAGTCCAGCTGTTGGCGCATCTTCACCGCGCCCCTCGAAGCATTTTGGAGTCATGAGCCTGCAACTCTTCATACACAAATGCAGCTCCGTGGCAAAGCTATCCTCCAGCCAGGAGGTCCTTATCATTTTGAGTTTATAAAGGGATGTAATGTACAGGACTGCTATCTCATTTTGAGTTATCTCTTTGTAAGTCGTTCGGCATATTAGCTAACTCGTTCAAGAGTTTGTAATAGATGTTCATTATCAATAAAGAGAACTTTTCCATGTTTCAAATCTGTGTTTTAATTTATCTGCGTACTCTGAATATGTGCTTGCTATACAAAATACTTTAGCCTTGTGCGGGCGCAACCCCAGGCCCGCACGACGGTCACGACTCGGGGGACGCCTCGGGGCTTGACACAAAGAAGGATGAAACATACCATATGTGCATTGATTATAGAGCCCTTAATGCTTTGACAATAAAAAACAAGTACCCCCTGCCGCGGATTGATGATCTGTTCGACCAACTGACAGGAGCGGTGGTGTTCTCAAAGATAGATTTGAGATCAGGCTATCATCAGGTAAAAGTACGGAGAGAAGACATTCCAAAGACAGCATTCAGGACTCGTTATGGTCACTACGAGTTCCTGGTGATGCCTTTTGGACTGACAAATGCACCTGACGTATTTATGAACCTGATGAACAGAGTCTTCCACCAGTATCTGGACCAGTTCGTGGTAGTCTTCATCGACGACATCTTGGTGTATTTAAAGAGTCACGAGGAGCACAAAGAACACTTGAGACTGGTGTTAGAGACGCTAAGGCGTGAAAGTCTTTATGCAAAACTGAGCAAGTACAAATTTTTCCTGGATCGTGTCGCTTTCCTTGGGCACGTTATCACAAGAGATGGTATTTCGGTAGACCCGAAAAAGATTTCATCCGTAGACACGTGGCGAACCCCTACTAACGTCTCAGAGGTGAGGAGCTTTCTAGGACTTGTCGGGTATTACCGGAGGTTCATAGAGAACTTTGCAAGGATCGCAGAGCTGATAACCCGTTTGATCCACAAGGAGCAGGAGTTCATCTGGTCAGAGGAGTGTCAGATAGCTTTCGATGAGCTGAAAAAGCGTCTGACTACGGCCCCCATGCCCCCATCTTGACCATACCATCTGGATCCGGAGGATTCGTAATATATAGCGATGCATCCGAAAAAGGATTAGGTTGCGTCTTGATGTAACATGGAAAGGTTGTAGCCTATGCCTCTAGGCAACTGAGGACCCATGAGAAGAACTACCCCACTCACGACCTGGAGCTTGCCGCAGTCATCTTTGCCTTGAAGCTTTGGAGACATTATCTATACGGCGAACGAGTGGAGATATTCACTGATCACAAGAGCCTGAAGTATATCTACACCCAGAAGGACCTGAACCTGAGACAAAGACGCTGGCTCGAAGTGATGACAGACTTCGAGATCGATCTGTAGTACCATCCCGGAAAGGCTAATGTAGTAGCTGATGCTCTAAGCAGGAGACCCACGACATTCTTTCTGATCACCCAACCAGATCTATTGAGAGATCTAGAGCAGTTGGGTATAAAGGTCATTATGCCAGGAGTTGATGGCCAATTGTCAAACTACCAGTTGCAATCAATATTGGTCGAGAGAATCAAGGCGGCCCTGCCAACAGATTCCAGATTCCAGAGACTTCGACAAAGGAACGAGGCTGGAATACAGACAGGATTATACATACACGAAGATGGGACTTTAAGATATGGAGAACGTCTTTATGTTCCAAATGGAGAACTTCGTGAAGAGCTGATATCAGAGGCTCACAGCTCAACATACTCTATCCATCCAGGTGGCACAAAGATGTACAGAGATCTGAGGCAATACTATTGGTGGCATGGAATGAAGAGAGAGATAGCCCACTTTGTGGCAAAATGCCTGGTGTGTCAGCAAGTCAAGGCTGAACATCAGAGATCCGCAGGTCTACTTCAACCACTCTCAATACCTGAGTGGAAATGGGAGCACATCACTATGGACTTCGTTACGGGCTTCCCAAGAAGTCCCAGTGGTCGTAATGCTGTATGGGTGATCGTAGATCGACTCACCAAGGTTGCCCACTTTTTACCCTTCAGAGTTGGGCAATCTAGAGAAGTCTTAGTGGACATGTATATGAGAGAGATTGTACGTCTGCACGGAGTGCCAGTCAGTATAGTATCTGACAGGGATACAAGGTTTACATCTTACTTTTGGCGAAGTATGCAAGAGAGTCTTGATACCCGCCTAAATTTAGCACATCGTATCACCCGCAGACAGATGGCCAGTCCGAGCGCACCATTCAGACCCTAGAAGATATGCTGAGAGCATGCATGCTTGATTTCAGTGGATCATGGGAAGATCATTTGCATTTGGTAGAATTTTCCTACAACAATAGCTATCAAGCAAGCATTCAAATGGCTCCCTATGAAGCATTGTATGGTAGAAAATGTCGTTTCCCAGTATGTTGGAGCGATGTAGGCGAAAGGCAGATCCTTGGACCAGAATTGGTCGTTCGTACGGTGGAGAAGGTAAAGAAGATCCAAGGGCACCTGCGAGCAGCGCAGGACAGACAAAAACACTGGGCAAACATACATCGACGACCTCTAGAATTCCAAGTTGGAGAGCATGTGTTTTTAAAGATCTCACCTACCCGAGGGACTATCAGATTTGGAGGAAGAGGAAAACTGAGTCCGAGGTACATCGGGCCATTCGATGTGTTAGAACGCATCGGAGAAGTTGCTTACAAACTGGCCTTACCACAAATATTAGAAGGAGTGCATGACGTCTTCCACGTATCTCAACTGAGGAGGTACATTCCAGATCCGAGTCATGTGCTTGACCACTCGGAGATCACTGTCGGCCCGAGTTTATCGTACCAGGAGGATCCTGTAGAGATCCTAGACAGAAGCGAGAAGGTGTTGCGAGGTCAGACTATCCCTCTAGTTCGTATTGCATGGAGGCATCATGCCCCAGGCGAGTCAACCTGGGAACGAGAAGAGGATATTCGACAACGTTTTCCCCCATCTATTGGAAGGCCTGGGTATGTCCTAATATTTCAAATCAATCAATAGTTTTCACTATATGTCTGTTTTAATTTCGTGGACGAAATGATCTAAGGAGGGTAGATTGTAAACTTTCTCGACCAGATTTCAGCATTAGATAGTGAAATTAGGATTATTTTTAACAAATTAGGATTTATTACAGTATTCTTTTTATTTATGCAATATCTTATATTGCTTAGTGCACCTGACCATCACATCAATATTTAGAGCATTACACTGACTGTTACCCCCAAACAAAGTTCACATACCTCTCCTAGACATGCCAGTCTACTATTTTAAATTTTGTGCAACTCACAAATATGCTGGCATGAGTCTCGTTTTAGTCGCACAAATATCGTTACAAACGTCCGTATTAATTTTCAATTAAATTTCAACCCTGTACCCTTGTCCGTTCCAATCGAAATTAGAGGCCCAACAGAAACCTGTTTTGTCCAAACTAAATTACGTTATTATTCTATCTTGAGTATATTACGTCTAGGACACTTTCACTGCACTAAATTCTAGCCTTGCATATTTTTAAATAATTAGAAAATACCATGCGCATTAATTTGTAATAAATTAATACGGTGACCAGCGTCGCCCAAAACTAGGCCCAGCCCCTACCCAGACTCACCCCCACACCCTCAAGACCCTTACTGAACACCCTCCCTCATTTTTATTCATTACGTCGCCCTCAGGAATGAGGTATTTTTCTCAAACAATTTTGTAATTGTGCAATTTCCCAATTTAATAGGGCTCTTGTGCAATTTATGAAACTACAGGATTTTATCTGCAAAATATACTGTGTGAGGTGTCTACCTCCCATTGGAGGGTGAATCTCCACCCTTCATTCCAAAATAGGTCCTAATTCAATACATTTACATGCATTTATGAAACCTAGAAATATCTAGATATTTTAATACATGAAATTACCTAAATACCCCTAACCCTAACCCATGCAAAACCCTATTTATACCCCCTCTCACCCGAACCTCACTCACACATCCCTCAGCCTTCCCCCACCTCTGGCCACTTCACCACCGCCTCGCCCCTCCCTCGGCCTCCCCCCGGCCACCGCACCACCGCCCTAGCCGCCGCCACCCACCGCCGGCAGCACCCGCATCACCATCACCCTCATCTACACCAACACTCCCCCGAACCCCCCGACCTCCCCAAACCACCACCACAGGCCACCACCACCGCCACCATCACCTTCAGCATCACCCCCGCCACCGGACCACCACCGCCACCCCCCCTCGGCCGCCGTAACCACCGCAACCAACGCCACAGCACCCTCCGACTCCCCTCCCGACCACAGCACGGCCCCCCCGACTCCCCCTAGCCCTCACCACCGCCACCACAGGCCACCACCACCACTACTACCCCCACTGCCATCACCTCCGCAACCTCCCCATCACCCTGCACCACCGCTACCGCCACTACAGCCGCCGCTGCAGCTGCCGCTGGTACTGCTAACTGCCACTGCTACAGCTGCTGCTGCTGCTGACCCCGTCGGACCTCCGCCCCCCTCGCCGGCGACAACGACCGGACACGGGCCCCCTCCCTGACACGTCAGGTACCCCCCCCTCTATACGTATGTATATACGTATATATATATATATATATATATATATTATATATATATATATATATATATATATAGTATATATAATTATATTATTATGTATATACTATTATATGTATAATATATATGTATTTTATATTTTTATATATATATGCATAGTATATTTATAATTTATGTATATATATGTATATATATATTAATATATAATATATATATTAATTATATTATTATGTATATATATAACTTTATATATTAAATATATATATAATATATAAATATTATATAAATATCTATAATATTATATATACTATATATATATATATATATATATATATATATATATATATATATATATATATATATATATATATATATATATATATATATATATATATATATATATATATATATATATATATATATATATATATATATATATATATGTATATGTATATAATAATAATAATAATTATATATATGTATATATTATTATTATTATTATTATATATAAATATATGTATATGTATATATTAATTATTATTATTATTATTATTATTATTATTATATATATATATATATATATATATATATATATATATTTTATTATTATATATATATGTATATGTATTATACCTATATATTAAGTAAATAAATATACTAAGTATATATAATACATATGTATTATATATATATTTTATTTCATTTAGTGTATCATATATATTATATATATATATATATATATATATATATATATATATATATATATATATATATATATATATATATATATATATATATATATATATATTATATATTTATATAATAGATTTCTATTATATATATATAAATATATATATATGTATTTATTATTATGTATTATATAATATAGTTATATATATATATTTTTATATTTATACTATGTATATATTTATATTATGTATATATATAGTTAAGTATGTATAATATATATGTATATATATATAAATTATGTATATAAGTATGAATATATGTATATTATTATATTATACTATATGTACGTATGCTTACTGCGTAATTATTAATTTATTAAATTCACGAACTCATGTACATCTTAAACAGCGTACACTTACGACGCAGTTAGTAATCCCAGGTCACAGGACCCTCCAGACACAACTACGGGAACAGATTTTTGGCACGCATAGCTTGAGGACGTAGGCAAGTATACCTTGCCAAGTTTTACTATTTAAATATTAAACCGTTGTATGTTATTTTTATTGAACTTACATATAACTGTGTGCGTCCGAGATTGACTCGGGTGCAGTTGACGAATACGTTGACATGTAGTGTAACTGACTTAGACTTTAGCAGACTCACCTACAGTTGCGAGGGTATTCTGATATCCTTCTAGACCCTGACACTTGTACACGCAATACGATATAATTCATATTGGGATACAAGTTTGCGTACTCGATTAGCTACCGGTGCGTATGACATGCATCACGGCTTAGCACGAAATCAGGACTATTTAGAAAAGTTATGACTTGGCATATAGCTACGTGGTTTGCACGTTGTGGATTCGACTTGTATAACTGCATTGGACGGAGAAGACAACTAGTAGACGTATGGGACACCTACCTTCTTTATTGCAGATACCGCACTCTTCGGAGTGATAAGGACGTATATATACTTTGCAGATACTACGTCCCTTAGAGTGTTGGACGATATATATATACAGATACCTCATTCTTCGGAATGATGGACGTTGCAGATACTACACTCTAGAGGACGTTGGACGATATGCCTACGCCTACCAATACGTACCAAGGTTGTCTTTCCATTGCATTCACTTAGATGGTTAGCTCACCCTTTATTTATTTATTCAGTATTTATATATGGCATATTTTTATGTATCTTGTTATGTCCCACTGAGGACCTGGTTCTCTTCCAGATCTAGACGAGGCGTACTATCACACAGTGTACGGACCCGGACAGGAGACGAGGTACACAACTGAGGAGGAGCTAGAGGTGCTACCATCAGAGTCTCCCTGATCTTTAGTAGTATGTTCATCTGGAGCTGGAGCCTCTTACCTAGATAGATGATGCTCTAGTTTTATATTATTTTAGCACTTTATCTTTATCTTTTGTAGTGGGTTTGTTCCCACCAGACATATCTGATTTGTACTATAATATTTCAGACTCAGCACTTATATATTCCAGTACTTATTTTAGTACTCCTTGATATTTTGTGGATGAGATTAGACTTTACATGTTATCTTCTAGTATTAAACTTGTTAGTATTTTAGGACAGCGTAGCACGTCTCTTTAGGTCCATTAAATTAGGTAATCCCTTAGTGACGTGTCAGCTGGACAATGCCACGTGGTCCCGCATATTTTGGGACTGGGGCGTGACAAGTAGACCCCGTTTTAGCCCTAAATTGCCATTTTAGTCCCTGTATCAAAATTGGACTTATGTGTAGTCTATCCTAGCTATTTCTTATATTTTGAAAATGTTGGTGATGTTTGTTTCAGCATTCAGGGACGTTCGTGCAGATTCCTCCTCTTTGGGGAGTAGTTGATGTATCGAGCTCGCCACCTGAACTTTGCCATACCATCATCCTGAATCTAGACAAGTATACCTTGCCATGATGACTGTTTATTTATAATTTGTACAACATGTTACATTTATGTTATTTATTTACTTAGTTATTTTCTATAAAAAATGTGCGTCTAGATAGACTTGGGTGCAACAGCGGATTACGTCATCTTTATTTTGTTTATTTTGCATATTGACCTAGAGTTATGTGACCACCCTATAATTGTGAGGTATCCTCATATCTCCATGACCTTGACACGTACTTTATACATACACGGATGTGTGATACTCGTGAAAGGGCACGGATCCTTGTATTAGGGTCGCTTCCTATGCATTAGGAACGTGTGTCGACTTAGTCATATTTAGTGTCTAGGTACATTCATTGACTTAGTAGTGAGGAACTGGACTTATCGTGTCATGGATACGATCCGGACAGTCGTTTGGGCTACTTTACACATTTTCTTTGTAACCCGTACGCTCCGTCGGAGATGCGTGCTGAGATGACCCTTATATTATTTACAGGCGGCCTATGACGATTGAAAGACGTTATGCTATATAGGCCACCGATTCTTTGAGAGAATCATGCCAATCCCATTTTTATCCAGACAACCCATTCGTACAAAGGTTATCCTCAATTGCATTCACGTAGCTTGGTTAGTTTATCCAGTACATATTTTTATATTCAGTTTATGATTGTCATGCTTTTATGTATCTTGTTACGTCCCTCTAAGGACTTGGTCCCTTGCCAGTTTTGTAGCATAGACCGTTGTGGAGCCTACCTGGAGTTGCTGATGGGTGTGGCTTTGTTATGCGGGCATTGGTACCATGTACTTATATCATTTCTACTTGAGTTATGGTTATTTATTCTTATTGTTGATTCATTTGCTGATGTAGCCTATTTTTTTATAGACTCATTTTTTTAGTCTATTCGTGCTTGTGTTTTACTGGGCGGCCGACTTTAGTATATGTAGCTCATTTTTGATATTATGTGTTCTTGTGGATTGAGATATAGTTCTATTTCTTAGTGATATTTAGAGTAATATAGCGTACGTATGTGTTATGGTTTTCATATATTGGAGTTTCCATATACATACGGCTAGCATGTTTACGTATTTTTAGTCCTACGTATTTTGGGACTGGGACTGGGACGTGACATATTTTTGTGGTGGCCCATGCAGGTCCTAATTAAATTGTTCCGGTTATGTTACTATGCCGAGCGAGCCTGTGCTAGGATATGTTTGTTAGGATCTTAATCTATAATTTCTTGAACATTCTTTTGATTTCTAATATTGCCTTTGAACCTAAAAAAAATCGTATTCGATTACACCCTTCTTGAACTATATATCATTAATTCTCATTATTTTCTATTTTGGAAGGACCAACACTCGTACTTGACTTTTAATTGTATAATTATTATAGGATTATTATAGGATAAGAAAGGTGGTAGAACAATTCATATGAAGAGTTATCTAAGTTAGAAATGAGTTAGAAAGATGACTAGGCAGACTACTAGAACGAAAGAATCGTTTGGAGTATATATATAAGGATTTGTCTTAGCAGAGAATTTGCCATTACAATAGATAATAGAACTACCACGACTTAAAACAATTATAGTTGGGTTATAAGTTTTACCATTCATAAATATTGGTCAGGATAGATATGTCATTTTCATAATGACCGAGACCACTATGGGTATGATTTGAGAGAATACCCAGTTGAACCTTAGAATTAGCCGTAGCTCCTTAAATGAAAATAGGACTAACCTTATGTAAGACTCTAGGATATATGATTAGAGATCCTTATTCTGAATAAAATAGTTAAATAATCCTTGTATCAAGATTAGACCCAAACGTGTATAAAAATCTTATCATCTCATTGAGTTCAAAAAAAAAAAAAATCCACTCAAGGAGATAAACATGGCATCATGCTTGTGTAATAGGGTAGTAGCCTAGCCGAAAGATTCATATGAGGAAGATAGGTATTATATAGCAATGACTAGACGAACAATAATACAAAGAGATAGGCAATAGAATAGGGTAAGTTATACGATAACGGATAGACATTCCAATTGAAGATTAGACAAGTATTGAAATAACCAATCCCAATCGTGATTTGAAGAGTGTCCTTAGCGAATAGTATGCCATGAGTGATAGACCTAAGTACCTGCTTAGTTTAGCCTTGACCCTTACCTACTAAGTTAGGAATATACGAGGTAGACCTAAGTACCTGCTTAGTTTAAATTCCTCTATGGAATTTAAGTTCTACGTACTGGCAGCTACAGTGGATGAAGCAGAATGGCTTTGGAAGCTCATGTATAATCTTTTATTGGTTGGTGCACAGATTCCGGCAGTACCAATATAGTGCGATAACCAGGAGACTACAACGGTGGCATCAAATAATCTCTTTAATGATAAGAAAAGGACTGTAAAATTTAGGCACAAGGTAGTGAATGATCTAATCAAGACTGGAGTCATTGCCAAGATTGATGTTCTAAGCCAGAAGAATTTGGCGGATCCATTCATCACAGGTCTCAAGCGCCAGCTGGTCATGGATACAACAATCAAAATAGGCTTGAAGACTGTAAACTCCCTCGACCAGAATTTAGTAATTTAGGATTAGTTTTGATTAATTAGATTTATGACAATTTTTTTTTAATTTTATTTATTATATATTGATTGTGCACCTGTTCATTACACAATTGATTAGGGCATCACACTAGCTGTTAACCCTAAACAAATTTTATATACCTGCCCTAGACTTGTTAGACTACATTTTCTGTATTTTTAGCAACTTCCAGAAACCTTGTTTGGTGCTTCATTTTATTTATTTTTTATTTAAATTTCTGCTCTTTACCCACCTCTGTACCCTAGTGATTTGAGGACCAGTAGATACCTGTTTTGCCCAACCAAAAATACGATAATATTCTACTCTAATTATACTTCATTTATCGTTTTGACACCGTAGAAAAATTATGACCCTAACAGCCTCAAAATAAATAGTAAACACCGTGCGCAGTATTTATTAAATAATAAATACGATGACCGTATCACCTGCAGAATCAGACCCTGCCCCTGCCCAGACTCACCCCACACTGTTCAAAACATTTTCCCCAGCTATTTCCCTCATTTTTGTACAATTCAGAATTACGGGAAATCAGTATCTGAAATTTAGTAAATTACGAAATTACGCAAAATACAAATTTTATGCTTTTATGCAATTATTGAAAAGTTAGGGGTTTTTATGCAAAATTGCATGCTAGGTGGCCTAATCCTATTGGCTAGACCATAGGTGGGTGGGACCAACCATAAAAATCCAGAGAAATCCAGGAAAATATCCCAAAATATCAAAATTACCAATTTACCCTTAAACTTCCCAATATTTACAATTATGCCATTACCTATAAACCCTATATAAACCCCTCATCCCCTCCCTTTCAAACCTCACAACCCTTCCCTCCGCCACCTCCGACCACCGCCTCCGGCCAAACCATGCCCAACCCTTCGCCACCCTCCCCTTTTCCCTCCGGCCAAGCCCCGCCGCCTGAGCCACCCTCCTCCGCCGGCCACAGCCTCCACAAACACCCCACTCCCTCACTGCTACCCACAGCCACAACCACCCGAGCCGCCTCCCCCGCCGCCTCCGGCCACCGTGCTCCGCCACCACCACCCCCACTCGCTTCGCCCCGACCTCCCCTACCTACCACCACCACCTCACCTCCCCACGATACCGCCTCCGGCCGCCCTAGCCCCCGCAGTGCCGTCGACCACCCCCAACCCTAACCTGCCACCTTCATCCCCGACGCTTCTAGCCACCACCATAGCCACCGTAGACCCCCGCCACCACCGCCAACCTCACCGCCACTCCTCCCTCCACAGTTCCCCCACCCTGCACCACCGTCCCCTCCGCCGCGGCCGCCGCCACCACCTGCACAAGCTGCTGCTGCTGCTAACAGCTACTACTGCTGTTGCTGCTCCTCCGGCCGCCTCCGGCCAGCTCCGTCGCCGTCCACCCGCCGTCGACGACCCCTAGGGCCCACCTGTCAGTAGGTATATTCCTAATACCTAATATATATGTATTTATATATATATTTGTATATGTATATGTATATGTATATATATGTATATATATATGTATATATATATGTATAATTAAATGTATATATGTGTACTTATATGTATATATTATTCTATAATATATAAATATAATATATAAAGCTATTATACAGTATAATAATACTGTATATACTAGTATTATACATATAATAAATATATGTATATATACCTATCATTATATACATATATGTATATATGTATATGTATATGTATATTTACTATATACTATTATGTAATTACATATATATATATCTATAGTATATATATATATGTACATATATTTATAATATGTATACTATATGTTATATATTATATATATATAACATATTTGTATACTCTGCATTTTCCTTTTATTTATTTTTCTGCACCTATTATATATATATATATATATATATATTTATATATATATATATATATTATCTATATATGTATATATTAATATCCAGTTGGATAATACAGCTTATTATAGATATGTAAATTTACATTTCTGCAATGTCATTATATTATTTATACTATATATAATATATTGTACTGGATAATACAGTACCTATATATATGTATTCCTACATTGTCTTTTATTCCTTATATATTTATATATAAATATCTATATACGTATTTAAATTCTGCCCTGTCATTTCAATTTACATCAGTGGATATACCCTGAATATTACTATTTATTATTATATATATATCTCAGTGGATATACCCTGACTACTATATTATTATATTATATAAATCAGAGGATACACCCTGATAAATACTATATTATCTATAGCAGTGGATATACCCTGCTACTATATATTTATGCTTACTTTTATCTGTTCTTTATATACTATATATACTGTTATATCTATATATATACCTACTATATATATATATCTATATTATATATGTGTATATATATATGCTTTATATTACAGCTATGATATTCACGAACCTATCTGTTTTAACAGAAACCAACTTCATCACAGCCAGTGACCCCCTGTCACCAACACCTTCACAACTGACTGTAAAATCAGGGTTTTAACACTATCAGGGAGTAGGCAAGTATACCTTGCCAAGTTATTGTTTAAATTAAATTGTTCATATCTACTTTGTTCTGAAATTCATATACCATGATCACCTGAGACTGCCTTGGGTACAGTCAACTATTATGTTGACACGATATTACAGACTCACCAACAGCTGAGAGTATATCCTAATATTCTCCTAGACCCTATCACGGGAACACGCAACATGGTTGCATTACATATATGGATGCGAGCTGCGTATGTGATTAGCTACCAGTACGTGTGACCCGCATCACGGATTAGAATAACTCAGGAATGTACGACTTGACAGTTAGTTTCATGGGGATGGGAAAGATAACTAGTAGACGTATGGGACACCCCTACCAATAATGTTTTATACCTTCGTACCAGTGATGGTCGATTGCAGAGTGCCCTTGAGTCAGGGGGCATACGACACATAAACTAGCCAGTCGCCACGATTGGTGAATTACGTCAGCGTATGTCTAGCCACACATTCCCATGCGTACTACTGGATCTTTACTTGCATTTTCACTTAGTATGGTTAGCACCTTGTATTTATTTTCTTTATTCAGTATTTACATACATGGTATATCATTTCCTGTATCTTGTTATGTCCCACTGAGGACCTGGTTCCCTGCCAGATCTAGACGATGCTTTCTACCCCACTGTGTACGGCCCTGATCAGGAGGCCAGATGTGCTACTGAGGAGGAGCTCGAGGAGACGCCCTCAGAGTATGCTTGACCCTAGAGGCCTGCCACCAGGAGATGGAGATGTTTTGATCAGATAGACACTGCTTAGTCTATCTGATTTTTCTGCGCTATTATCAGTTTTTGTAGTAGACTTGTATTCTCACCAGTTGTGTACTGTATCAGACTCAGTTTTATATATATTTCAGCACTTGTTTTTCTGACATATTGTTGTGGATGAGATAGTTTTACCTGTTCTATACTTGTAGTATTTTAGGACAGCGTAGCACGTCCCTTTGGGTCCATCAAAGTGGATTAAGCCCATAGTGATGTGTCAGCTGGCCAGTGACACGTGGCCTAGTTCCTGACATTTTGGAACTGGGGCATGACACGGTTTTAGTGGTGGCCCATGCAGGTCTAGTTTTTATTGCTAGTGGTATGATGACATGCCCAGCAAGCCTGCAATAGGATAGGAATACTAGGACTCATCCACACTGACACCATCTTTAAATAATTCTTTATTGTATCCTGCTTGATTATTATTCATTATCTCCTTTGTATTTTTTTAATTATTCTATTTTCTTCAGAAATATGGACATACCCGGGAAACCTGCGAATGATGGGGCTGACCAAGCCACAAATACCTCGCCAAGTGTCCGAGGAACCCCGTCCAATCACCAGAATTCTGGCGAGGAGACAACACCGCAGGCGGAGACACCATTGCCTCCACCTCCAGCCTTGCCCATCCTAATGCCACAACTTGAGGGTCAACCTCAAATGTTGCAGTTTCTCCAGACTATGTTGCAGAACCAGTGGTAACAGACTGAGGCCCTGAGACAGTCTCAGTGGCAGCAGACTGAAGCTCTGCGACAGACGTTGATGACGGCTTTGGAGAGAGCTACTACTCCGGCACCCGCACCTGTCCAACCAGCGGGCACAGTTCGAGGCTTCCGCCAAATGAGCTCGAGAGACTTCAAAGGCAACGAAACTCCTGAGGAGATCTCCGACTGGATCTTCAACACCGAAATGCTGCTAGAAGGATCGCAACTCACCCCCGACCTATGGATGACCGCTGTAAGGAGCCAACTTCTTGGCAACGCCCATCACTGGTGGGAATCCATAGAGCGCAGCGTCGGCAAAGACCAAACTTGGCAACAATTCTTAGAGCACTTCAACGCCAAGTACTTCCCAGCGACAGTCCAGAATGCTCTATACTCCCAGTTCCTGCACCTAGAGCAGGGAAACATGACTGTCGATGCTTACGACGCGGAGTTTAGCCGACTGAGTCATTTCGGTGCTGATCTGATCCCGAACGAGCTGAAGAAGGCTAAAAGATTCCATCATGGCCTCAACTACGAGCTTCAGAGATACACAACAATATAGTCAAGAATCTCCTACAACGAGGTTCTTACCGAAGCCAGGGAGCAAGAAGCCATTGGCCGAGGAGCTAGACGTTCAAATCCAACCTTCTCGGCCAAGAATCAGCAAGGATCAGGAGGACCTATACGTCGTCCCCAATATCAGACTCAGCAGACGACGGGGCCCTACCAGAAGAAGGAGCTCCCGACTTGTCACTTTTGTGGCAAGAAAGGACATTGGGTCAGTGACTGCAGAAAGAAGCTGGGATTATGCCTGCTATGTGGAGCTAAAAACCATATGGCCAGAGACTGCCCACAACGCAGAGATGTAGCACCTCAGCAGGGGCAGAAGTCAGGAGTACAATCCCAGAAGATGCTACCCTCCACATCAGGAGGATATCAGCGAGGAGCACCCTTGCCTACTCAAGAGGCCCAGTTCAAGGCCAGACAACAAGTCGGAGGACAAAGGCAAGGACAAGCCTTTACGTTAGCTGCCGTTGCAGAAGAGCCTGAAGGGGAAACTATAACAGGTACCATTTTAGTTGCATCATTACCTGCAACTGTATTATTCGATTCTGGGGCTACTTTGTCTTTCATATCCAGTAGCTTCGTAACCATGCACAAGCTATCTACTTCCCCGCTACCCAAGTGTTGGAAAATACTTACTGGAGGAGGTATTGTTCCAGTTACCAACATTATCGAAACCTGTCCGGTAGTTGTTTGTAGTAGAGGACTAAGAGCGCAATTTTTGGTACTCCCAATGCCAAATTTCGACGTTGTCTTAGGCATGGACTGGCTAAGCCAGAACGATGCTATCTTAGACTGCCGAAGGGGTAGTGTTATCTTTAGACCCCCAGATCACCCGGAGTTCGAATATGCCCGAGGAACCATAGAGCAAGGAGTAGGCCAGACTCCTAGAGCTTACATGGCGATGGAGACAGCACTTCCATCTGTTGTAGCAGAGTTCGCGAACGTATTTCCAGAAGAATTGCCAGGCCTACCGCCTGACAGAGAAGTGGAGTTCATAATTGAGCTAATTCCCGGAGCTGCACCAGTATCCTCCAATGTATACCGACTGGCGAAGAAGGAGCTTGACGAGCTGAAGCTTCAACTGGAGGAATTACTGATCAAGGGATTTGTTCGTCCTAGTGCATCACCCTGGGGAGCACCAATGCTGTTTGTACCAAAGAAGGATGGAACATATCGCATGTGTATTGATTACAGAGCCCTCAACGCTCTAACAATCAAAAACAAGTATCCCTTGCCGAGAATTGATGACCTATTCGATCAACTAACAGGAGCCGTGGTATTCTCGAAGATAGACTTGAGGTCAGGCTACCATCAAGTCAAGGTACGCAGAGAAGACATTCCAAAGACAGCATTCAGAACTCGTTATGGTCATTACGAGTTTCTGGTGATGCCGTTTGGATTGACTAATGCACCTGCTGTATTCATGAACCTGATGAACCGAGTCTTCCATCAATATCTGGACCAGTTCGTGGTAGTCTTCATTGACGATATTCTGGTGTATTCGAAGAGCCACGAAGAGCATGAAGAGCACTTAAGACTGGTGCTAGAGACGCTGAGACAGGAGAGCCTTTATGCCAAGATGAGCAAGTGTGAATTTTTCCTTGATCGTGTTGCTTTTCTTGGGCACGTGATCACAGGAGAAGGCATCTCGGTGGACCCTGCAAAGATTTTATCTGTAGAGATATGGCCAACTCCGACCAATGTCTCAGAGGTGAGAAGCTTTCTAGGACTTGCCGGATATTACCGGAGGTTCGTAGAAAACTTTGCAAGAATCTCGGAGCCGATTACTCGCCTTACCCGCAAGGAGCAGGAGTTCTTATGGACTGAAGAATGCCAGACAGCTTTTGATGAGTTGAAGAAGCGTCTGACTACAGCCCCCATTTTAACAATACCATCTGGATCCGGAGGTTTCGTCATCTATAGCGATGCATCCGGAAAAGGATTTGGTTGTCTTAATGCAACATGGGAAGGTTGTAGCTTATGCCTCAAGACAGCTGAGAACTCATGAGAAGAATTATCCCACTCACGACCTGGAACTTGCCGCAGTCATCTTCGCCCTGAAGCTATGGAGACACTATCTATACGGCGGACGAGTGGAGATTTTTACCGATCATAAGAGCCTAAAATATGTCTACACTCAGAAAGACTTAAATCTGAGGCAAAGACGATGGCTTGAAGTGATGACGGATTTCGAGATTGATCTACAGTACCATCCTGGGAAAGCAAATGTGGTAGCTGATGCTCTAAGCAGAAGACCCTCGGCATTCTTTATGATCACCCAACCAGATCTGCTGAGAGATCTAGAAAAGTTGGGAATAGAGGTCATTATGCCAGGACTTGACGGCCAGTTATCAAACTACCAGCTGCAATCAACCTTGGTGGAAAGAATCAAAGCTGCTCTACCAGCAGATACAAGATTTCAGAGGCTTCGCCAAAGAACAGAGACTGGAATCCAGACAGGATGTCGCATACACGAAGATGGGACTCTAAGATGTGGTGATCGTCTTTATGTTCCAAATGGAGAACTTCGTAATGAGCTGATGTCAGAAGCCCATAGCTCAACATACTCTATACATCCGGGAGGCACCAAGATGTACAGAGATCTGCGACAATATTACTGGTGGCATGGAATGAAGCGGGAAATAGTACGCTTCGTGGCTAAATGCCTGGTGTGTCAGCAAGTCAAGGCTGAACATCAAAGATCTGCTGGTCTACTTCAACCCCTCCCAATACCTGAATGGAAATGAAAACACATTACGATGGACTTTGTTACGGGCTTCCCAAGAAGTCCTAGTGGTCGTAATGCTGTCTGGGTAATTGTAGACACACTCACTAAGGCTGCTCATTTCCTACCTTTCAGAGTCGGACAATCTACAGAAGTCTTGGCAGATATGTACATGAAGGAGATAGTGCGTCTGCATGGAGTACCAGTCAGTATAATATCTGACAGGGATACGAGGTTTACATCTTACTTTTGGCGAAGTATGCAAGAGAGTCTTGGTACCCGCCTCAAGTTCAGCACCTCGTATCATCCGCAGACAGATGGCCAGTCAGAGTGCACCATCCAGACCTTAGAGGATATGCTGAGAGCCTGTATGCTTGATTTCAGCGGATCCTGGGAAGATCACTTACATCTGGTGAAATTTTCCTACAACAACAGCTTTCAAGCGAGCATCCAAATGGCTCCCTTTGAAGCTTTGTATGGAAGGAAATATCGTTCCCCAGTATGCTGGAGTGATGTTGGCGAGAGACAGATCTTGGGACCAGAACTGATTATTCGTACGGTGGAGAAAGTAAAGAAGATCCAGGGACACCTACGAGCTGCACAAGACAGGCAGAAGCACTGGGCCAACATTCACCGACGACCTCTAGAGTTCCAAGTAGGGGAGCATGTATTCTTAAAGATCTCACATACTAGAGGAACTATCAGATTTGGAGGAAGAGGAAAGCTAAGTCCAAGGTACATTGGACCCTTCGATGTGCTAGATCGCGTCGGAGAAGTTGCTTACAGGCTAGCTCTACCTCAGACCTTGGAAGGAGTACATGACGTCTTCCACGTATCTCAGCTGAGGAGGTACATTCCAGACCCGAGTCATGTGCTGGACTACTCAGAGATCACTATCAGACCGAGCTTATCGTACCAGGAGGAGCCTGTAGAGATCCTGGACCGTAGCGAGAAAGTGCTGCGAGGTCAGACTATTCCTCTTGTTCGTATTGCATGGAGACATCATGCACCAGGTGAATCCACCTGGGAACGGGAAGAGGATATTCGACAGCGTTATCCTCACCTATTTCCAAACCAGGGTATGTCCAATATTTCAAATTAAATTTTTTTTTCTTAATCATCTTATGTCCTTAATTAATTTTTTTTTCTCATTATATGGTTGTTTTTATTTCGAGGACGAAATATTCTAAGGAGGGTAGATTGTAAACTCCCTCGACCAGAATTTAGTAATTTAGGATTAGTTTTGATTAATTAGATTTATGACAATTTTTTTTAATTTTATTTATTATATATTGATTGTGCACCTGTTCATTACACAATTGATTAGGGCATCACACTAGCTGTTAACCCTAAACAAATTTCACATACCTGCCCTAGACTTGTTAGACTATATTTTCTGTATTTTTAGCAACTTCCAGAAACCTTGTTTGGTGCTTCATTTTATTTATTTCCTATTTAAATTTCTGCTATTTACCCACCTCTGTACCCTAATGATTTGAGGACCAGTAGACACCTGTTTTTCCCAACCAAAAATACGATAATATTCTACTCTAATTATACTTCATTTATCGTTTTGACACCGTAGAAAAATTATTACCCTAACAGCCTCAAAATAAATAGTAAACACCGTGCGCAGTATTTATTAAATAATAAATACGATTACCGTATCACCTGCAGAATCAGACCCTGCCCCTGTCCAGACTCACCCCACACTGTTCAAAACATTTTCCCCAGCTATTTCCCTCATTTTTGTACAATTCAGAATTACGGAAAATCAGTATCTGAAATTTAGTAAATTGCAAAATTACGCAAAATACAAATTTTATGCTTTTATGCAATTATTGAAAAGTTAGGGTTTTTTATGCAAAATTGCATGCTAGGTGGCCTAATCCTATTGGCTAGACCATAGGTGGGTGGGACCCACCATAAAAATCCAGAGAAATCCAGAAAAATATCCCAAAATATCAAAATTACCAATTTACCCTTAAACTTCCCAATATTTATAATTATGCCATTACCTATAAACCCTATATAAATCCCTCATCCCCTCCCTTTCAAACCTCACAACCCTTCCCTCCGCTACCTCCGACCACCGCCTCAGGTCAAACCCTGCCCAACCCTTCGCCACCCTCCCCTTTTCCCTCCGGCCAAGCCCCGCCGCCTGAGCCACCCTCCTCCGCCGGCCACAGCCTCCATAAACACCCCACTCCCTCACTGCTACCCACAGCCACCACCACCCGAGCCGCCTCCCCCGCCGCCTCCGGCCACCGTGCTCCGCCACCACCACCCCCACTCGCTTCGCCCCGATCTCCCCTACCTACCACCACCACCTCACCTCCCCACGACACCGCCTCCGGCCGCCCTAGCCCCCGCAGTGCCGTCGACCACCCCCAACCCTAACCTGCCACATTCATCCCCGACGCTTCTAGCCACCACCATAGCCACCGTAGACCCCCGCCACCACCGCCAACCTCACCGCCACTCCTCCCTCCACAGTTCCCCCACCCTGCACCGCCGTCCCCTCCGCCGCGGCCGCCGCCACCACCTGCACAAGCTGCTGCTGCTGCAGTTGCTGCTAACAGCTACTACTGCTGTTGCTGCTCCTCCGGCCGCCTCCGGCCAGCTCCGCCGCCGTCCACCCGCCGTCGACGACCCCTAGGGCCCACCTGTCAGTAGGTATATTCCTAATACCTAATATATATGTATTTATATATATATTTGTATATGTATATGTATATGTATATATATGTATATATATATGTATATATATATGTATAATTAAATGTATATATGTGTATTTATATGTATATATTATTCTATAATATATAAATATAATATATAAAGCTATTATACAGTATAATAATACTGTATATACTAGTATTATACATATAATAAATATATGTATATATACCTATCATTATATACATATATGTATATATGTATATGTATATGTATATTTACTATATACTATTATGTAATTACATATATATATATCTATAGTATATATATATATGTACATATATTTATAATATGTATACTATATGTTATATATTATATATATATAACATATTTGTATACTCTGCATTTTCCTTTTATTTATTTTTCTGCACCTATTATATATATATATCTATATATATCTATATATTATCTATATATGTATATATTAATATCCAGCTGGATAATACAGCTTATTATAGATATGTAAATTTATATTTCTGCAATGTCATTATATTATTTATACTATATATAATATATTGTACTGGATAATACAGTACCTATATATATGTATTCCTGCATTGTCTTTTATTCCTTATATATTTATATATAAATATCTATATACGTATTTAAATTCTGCCCTGTCATTTCAATTTACATAAGTGGATATACCCTGAATATTACTATTTATTATTATATATATATCTCAGTGGATATACCCTGACTACTATATTATTATATTATATAAATCAGAGGATACACCCTGATAAATACTATATTATCTATAGCAGTGGATATACCCTGCTACTATATATTTATGTCTGCTTTTATCTGTTCTTTATATACTATATATACTGTTATATCTATATATATACCTACTATATATATATCTATATTATATATGTGTATATATATATGCTTTATATTACAGCTATGATATTCACGAACCTATCTGTTTTAACAGAAACCAACTTCATCACAGCCAGTGACCCCCTGTCACCAACACCTTCACAACTGACTGTAAAATCAGGGTTTCAACACTATCAGGGAGTAGGCAAGTATACCTTGCCAAGTTATTGTTTAAATTAAATTGTTGATATCTACTTTGTTCTGAAATTCATATACCATGATCACCTGAGACTGCCTTGGGTACAGTCAACTATTATGTTGACACGATATTACAGACTCACCAACAGTTGAGAGAATATCCTAATATTCTCCTAGACCCTATCACGGGAACACGCAACATGGTTGCATTACATATATGGATGTGAGCTGCGTATGTGATTAGCTACCAGTACGTGTGACCCGCATCACGGATTAGAATAACTCAGGAAATGTACGACTTGACAGTTAGTTTCATGGGGATGGAAAAGATAACTAGTAGACGTATGGGACACCCCCACCAATAATGTTTTATACCTTCGTACCAGTGATGGTCGATTACAGAGTGCCCTTGAGTCAGGGGGCATACGACACATATACTAGCCAGTCGCCACGATTGGTAAATTATGTCAGCGTATGTCTAGCCACACATTCCCATGCGTACTACTGGATCTTTACTTGTATTTTTACTTAGTATGGTTAGCACCCTGTATTTATTTTCTTTATTCAGTATTTACATACATGGCATGTCATTTCCTGTATCTTGTTATGTCCCACTAAGGACCTGGTTCCCTGCCAGATCTAGACGAGGCTTTCTACCCTACTGTGTACGGCCCTGATCAGGAGGCCAGATGTGCTACTGAGGAGGAGCTCGAGGAGACGCCCTCAGAGTATGCTTGACCCTAGAGGCCTGCCACCAGGAGATGGAGATGTTTTGATCAGATAGGCACTGCTTAGTCTATCTGATTTTTCTGTGCTATTATCAGTTTTTGTAGTAGACTTGTATTCTCACCAGTTGTGTACTATATCAGACTCATTTTTATATATATTTCAGCACTTGTTTTTCTGACATATTATTGTGGATGAGATAGTTTTACCTGTTCTATACTTGTAGTATTTTAGGACAGCGTAGCACGTCCCTTTGGGTCCATCAAAGTGGATTAAGCCCATAGTGATGTGTCAGCTGGCCAGTGACACGTGGCCTAGTTCCTGACATTTTGGAACTGGGGCGTGACAAAGACATTTGATATTGTGTCTTTGTAATTCTACCATAAAGTTTTATGATACTATTTTAAAGAAAAATTTACTAGACATCTAGCTTTTGGTTCAAAGAATGATCATTGACTGGGAGAATATCAGGAACAATGGGTAGTCCTTGAGATATTGAGGGGTTACTAACCCAGAACCGCGTTAGTATACTAATTGTTTTTGTCTAAAATAAGTCCTTTGGGAGGATGGCTTCGACGCCTTAATTAGTTCTCAGATATTTTGAATGTCTAGCGGGCTCTTCAGGAAGTACGAGTAGAACAAGACTACAAAGGAGCGTAGTACTCCATGCTACAGTTGAGTGACGCTACATGAGGTACCTCGAGAGGGTAAAGCCTCGACTTTGGGCCATGTCACAGTGGCGTAGCACCACATATAGGCAGTAGCCTAATATTGTAGAATAGAGAGTGGTAGGCAGTACTACAAAGAGATGGTACCCTCATACTGCAGTAGTGTGACACCACAAAGAGGTAAAAGATGTAAATCATTGGCTTTGCGAGCCATGTCATAGTGGCATAGTACCGTAAAGGAGAACAAGGCTTCATGATGGGTAGTACAGTAATACAAAGAGGCTTGGGATCTCATGTTACTGTGGTATGACACCACCAAGGGGTTGCATACCTCAACTTTGGGCCATGTCATAGCGGCGTAACACCGCAAGGAAGCGAAGGCTTCATGCTGGGAATTTTAAACGATCTGAAAAGAACTCACCTAGAGTATATGAAAAGATATGTTGGCCTTCTCTTGATGGAAAACTTGTAAACGTCCTATAAACATACATCGAAACCATGCGTGCATAGGACCTTTAATGTGCAACCGAAAACACTTGTGATATCATTGTGTAAGTGGAAAGAATTACAACTATGGTACAAAATTCATGGCTTAGTCCATTCTTGTATCATATTGTTATTTAACTCATGTGGGAAGATTCAAGTCGTAAGCGACATTTATCTTAATGCATGATGGACAATCACTGTAGGGAATGCTCAACCCATACATATTGAGATATGTGGGAGATTGTTAGAGTTATTGCCTTTGGACTAGTAAAGATATTCCAAATCTCAATATAATGCTTGCTTGTGTTGAGGTGTGCACATAAGTTATGGTGGGACACATGTGGATGTGTGGGGGTGTTCTCCTACGAGGAATAATGATGAACTCCTCTAAAAAAGCATTTATAATTTTTGTCACTCTCTTAAAAAAAATTCTTAGACGCTAAGCTTCAAAGGGGCTTAGCGACTCAGACTCAGACTCGAACTCGAACTCGGACTCGGGATCAAAGTGGCGCTTTGCTGGCGCACTTTGTACTTAGCACGTCAGCATCGTCGTATGGCGCTTGTGCGCATTTGTTGCACTTATGCGCTTATTTTATGAGCGAGTTGTATGCGCGGGCGCATACGTGAGCGCTGAGCGGGTGTATGCGCGACTATGTGTGTGCTATGCACAGGTAATACGCAGCACGTCAGCATCGTCGCATGACGCTTGTGCACATTTGTTGCGCTTGTGCGCTTGTTTTATGAGAGAGTTACATACGCGGGCGCATGTGCGAGTGTTGAGCGGGCGTATACGCGTGTGTATGCGTGGGATATGTGCGACTATGCGTATGCTATGCGAAGGCTATGCGCATGATATGCACGGCTATGCTCGTATGCACGTCTACGCATATGCGCATATGTGTCGGTACACTGTTGCGTGTATGCGCGTAAGAGCCGTTGCGGTGCTGGGTATATGCATACAGGAGCAACTGTGGCTGTGCTGCTACGCGCATTTGCACAGATAGCATTTTTGGTGCATGATCCCGCTGATTCCAGAATTTGAACGGTTATGAAAAGATTATGTCATTAATTTAGATCATATTTTGTGGAATTTGAGTTTAAATTGTTCCTATCTTTCTGTAATTGGTTGGCGGCTAGAATTAGGGTTAGGATTTTCATCATACTCTATGAATACTCTCTTCGTCCTCCTTTCAGAACTTACTTCGAAATTGAGAGACGAAGAGAGTATCGTCAAGCTGCCGTCATTGGAGTCCAAGAGTTCGTGCGAGTTCAAAATAGTGGTGACGACGAGCGTTCCAGTAGTTCTGTTTAGAACTTGTCGGTTCCTGGAAGTATATCTTGTGGGGCGAATATTGATTTGAGCACAGTGATCGTCATCATCCCATCAAGCAGAGAGTCGTCTATTTTCTTCTTTTTCTCCTTCCTTCTATTGTAATACGTTCTTTCTCAATTGCAACCGTATTTGCAAGGAAGAACAAAATTTATTTTTTGTTTATTGTGATCAAGTCTGCAAGTTGTAATCGAGATACTTATAGTTGTTCTTCGTTGAAATCGAGGATAGTCAGAAAGAAAACTTTTGTGTGAACCTCTGATGTCGACTACAACTTTAAGATCCAACAAAGGGTATTCCGAAAGGATTACGTGAACTTTTGTTTTTGGTCTCGTTCATCAATCTTTTGATGAGTCTCGGAACTAACAGGAGGCCAGGGCAGAGAAAGTCGGTGAGGAAAGGATGCGCAGAGAGGGTGTTGAGGCTAAGGTTTGAAAATTCGAATGAGATGAACTTCGGAAAGCTAGAGAAGAACCACTGTCCTTTTTGCAATTTGTCAATCTTGCTGTCTCTTCTCGATACGTACAAAAACTTCGCAATCTTCGTCAACTTATTCAATGGCCACCGTCGCAAAGATAGAAAATCGTGGAATAATAAATTAGCTAAAGAAAGGAATGGATCCTTTCTCCGCCACCAACGAAGTGATTGTGGTGTAGGATTGAGGTCCTACACTATCGGAAGTGGTTTTTGTTGATGATGTGTCGTTAATACGAGGTCCTAACAATACAAAACTCTCTTTCTTTCTCTTTCCTTCGTTCTTTTTCTTTCTTTCCGAGTACGCAAGTGTGAAAGATACAATACCAAAGTCTGCCTCCTTTTTATATTTTCTGTACGAGTGCACAAGTATATGAACACGTGCGGATCCATGCGTAGCACAGGGTGGAATGAGTCTACCCTAATTTTTTTTTTTTTTCATATAATTTTTTTTTCGGTAGGAGTTAATCCACATTTAGTCCATCGTAATCCATTCTAAGTTCTAACTCATCTTAATTTATATTTTTTGATCTGCTCCTGTGTATGAAGAGATCTCTAAATCTAAAGAAAAATAATGGAAATAATTTTGTTTGTTCAGAAGCATTTTTTTATATATAGGCTTTTAACTGCATGCCTTGAAAAGTACTTAAAAACACTAATTCTTATCCCAAATTAAAATATATATATATATATATATATATATATATATATATATATATATATTTCAACTAAATTATGCTGCATCCAAATCTAGTTGCATCCAAATCTAAGTCAAAAATTAAACGCTTAGAAAACAAGCTGCTTAAATTAAACTTGAATTTAGTTTGGCCGACTGTCGCTTAGAAATTTTGGTTGATTATAGCGACCTCAACCCATAGTATTAACATCTTAAAACATTGATAAGTTGACATATATCTTCCATATCTTCCATCTTCCATAATATAATAAAATTTTAAAATGGCTCAAAAATGAGCCGTCTAAACCGTATATATATCATCATCAATTAATTATTTCTACAAAATTAATATTACATAAAACAATTGTTGAAAAAAAGTTAAATTTGTTATAAATAACAATACAATGATTCAAACTCAGTCAATCAGAAAAAATACCTCCCACCTTAACCACATGAGTTAGAAGAGATATTTGTTTATAATTAGATATTATTACGTAGCTAACCGTTTCAAGGCTGTTTACGAAAAACAAAAATATATCCATAACTAATTATAATTAAAATATATAATAAATTCTAATTAAAATATAAAAATATATATAATAAATTTTAATTTAAATATATAAACAATTTTATATTAATTTTATAAAAAAAAATTATTTTACGTATAACGTACGTGAATTTACTAGTGAGTATTAATTAGATGTTATTGCACTTTGTTAACATCTAACTGTTAACTATCTTATAAATATATAAACATAAACCTCTAACTGTTAACTATCTTATAAATAATGTTGGTTGAAATCATAAATAATGCAAATAGGAAGAAGTAAAATTAAAACAAGAAATAGTATAGGATTCGAGGCACGTTACACGCTGTCCTTAGAATAGAATTTCGCCCCACGAACAGTGCAGTGGGTTCCTGGCGATCTATCCCCGAGATACAACGAATCCTTCGATTCACTTCACCGTGCACCCGGGGGCGAATCCCACGAACGATCACAACTTTGCCCGAAGAATAGAGATTGGACGGAGGAGTTTTGGAGGAATTTTGGTTCTGGTGTTTTTCTCTTCTTTTTTTTCGTCTCTGTGAGATTATTCTTTAATTCGAACAGAGAGCGAGAGAGAGAGAGAGAGAAAAGAAAAAACTGATTCTGTTTTTCTCAGATCTCAGGATCGTGTCCTGATATATCTCTCACGTAACCTTTCCCACTTTTACCGTAACGTGATTACGTGAGAACAGTTCCGCGGACGACCAGCAACCCACCAGACCAAATCAACGGAAGTAAAAAATAAAATAAAATAACTTATGAAATTACCTTTGTACCCGTGTCCGTTCCGCGGCGCGCAAGCGTGCAAAGTGCGCGAATAATAAACGCGTAAAAACGCGCATTAAATCGTGCACCCGCTCGCGGGTTGGATGAGATCAAGCCCATCCCCTATAAAGCCCACTTACCCACTAAGAGGGGCAAAGCAATATATGGAAAGGAGAATGACTTCTCCTTTCCCATGTGGGACTAAAAGAAAGGAGTGCTTTGTTGAATCATATAGTTTAGATAAATCTAACAATAAATCTAACAATCCCCCACATGATTCAACAAAAGAAGAAAGGAAGGTATATCACGATAGGATATATAGGAAGGAAAACAAGATATGGACAATCATACTGTGTATCAGGGGAAGGTGTCTTCCGGACTTGAACCTCCCCTTAGTGTTATACATCTCATCTATACAGACCCAAAGTGACTTAAGTCTTGAACTTAGGATCTTGCTTGTACAGACTCAACATACACACAAACACATTGTAGTCATTTGATCGTATCAACAGTTGTGCACTTTTCGGCCAAGTGCTATCTCGTTTTCTTAAGAGCTCTAGAGAACAGCCCGAGTTTCCATAGAAAGCGGCCCCACTTTCACTCTTAAATAAGTGAATCTTTCTAGGTATTCTGCAATTTATATACCCTGCTTTACAAGCCACAGATTCATTGAGATTTTACAATCACCCTTTTATTTATTGCAAATCAACACTATACATTAGAGGAATGGTTCTTTACAATTACTATCATATAGTGTTTCCAGTCACACATCAATTTTGTTGTTACCCATTGAACCTTTTCTTGGTGCTTCCAATCAAAGGTTGGGTTGCCTTTGAGGTGACTCAATCTATGGGCTTTAACCCCATTCCTCTTGCCGTCTCCAACACAAGTCTCCTTGAGAGCCCTTTAGTTAGAGGATCTGCTAGATTGTTCTTTGATCTGACGAAGTCAATTGCAATTACTCCACTGGATCGCAATTGCTTCACCCGATTGTACCTCAGACGTATATGTCTGGATTTTCCATTATAACTTGTCCTTTGAGCCTTTGCTATTGCAGCTTGGCTGTCACAGTGTACAGGGATAGCATGAACTGGTTTGCTCCACAGAGGAATATCTGTTACCAGATTCCTAAGCCAGTCAGCTTCCTCACTGGTGAGGTCAAGAGCTATAAATTCTGCCTCCATAGTAGATCTAGAAATACAGATCTGCCTGGTAGAGTTCCACGCAATAGCAGCTCCACCCAATGTGAATACATATCCACTTGTGGCTTTGGTCTCATCTGTATCGGAGATCCAGTTCGCATCAGTATACCCTTCTAATACAGATGGGTATCCTCCATAGAATAATCCATGGGATATCGTGCCCTTTAGGTATCTCATTACCCGTTCCAAGGCAGTCCAATGTGAACTATTCGGATTGCTAGTATACCGACTAAGCTTTCCTACTGCGTAGGAAATATCAGGTCTGTTACGATTAGCAATATAGTTCAGGCATCCGATTTGCTGAGAATACTTCAACTGAGCCACACTGTCTCCTTTATTCTTCTTCAACCTGATACTTGCATCATATGGAGTACTTACAGGTTTAGAATCAAAATAGTTAAATCTTTTTAGAACCTTTTCTATATAGTGAGATTGGGAGATACCAATTCCCTCAGAAGTGCGACTTAATTTAAGTCCTAAAATTACATCAGTAGGTCCTAAATCTTTCATATCAAAATTTTGAGACAGAAATGATTTGATATCATAAATAATATCCATGTCAGTACCAAAAATAAGAATGTCATCAACATACAGGCATAATATTACACAAGAGCTACCAATAGTTTCGCTATATACACATTTATCAGAATCATTAATAGCAAAACCATATGATAGAATTACCTTGTCAAATTTATCATGCCATTGCTTTGGCGCTTGTTTCAGCCCATAGAGAGATTTAATTAATTTGCATACCTTGTGTTCTTGACCTAGAACAACAAACCCTTCAGGTTGTTCCATATAGATCTCTTCCTGTAAATCTCCATTCAGAAATGCAGTTTTTACATCCATTTGATGAATAAACAGTTTATGAACAGATGCAATGGCTATTAACATTCTAATTATAGCAATTCTTGTAACAGGAGAGTAAGTGTCAAAAAAGTCTACCCCTTCTCTTTGTTTGAACCCTTTAGCCACTAACGGCTTTGAATTTCTCAATAGACCCATCAGGTCTTAACTTCTTTCTGAAGATCCATTTGCAACCTATTGGTTTGCAACCTACAGGAAGGTTAACCAAATCTCAAGTTCTATTTGATATAATAGAATCCATTTCACTATTTATGGCCTCTTTCCAAAATAAGGAATCGACTGAGGACATAGCCCCTTGATAAGATATAGGATCCTCTTCAACGAGGTAGGTAAAAAAACCTTCACCTAGGTTTGGTTCTCGTCTTGTTCTTTTACTTCTCCTGGGTTCTGCTGGGGTAATCTCCTCTGGTTGTGAACTAGAGGTTACTACAGGGACTTGTGTAGAAATAGAAGAACTAGATATTCTATTTTTCAATGGAAAAACATTTTCAAAAAATGTAGCATTCCTAGATTCCATAACCGTGTTAGCATCAATACCATTTACCTCACTCTTAATTACAAGAAATCTATAAGCAGTACTATTTTTGGCATATCCCAAAAATACACAGTCTACGGTCTTTGGTCCCAATTTTCTTTTCTTGGTAGGAGGGACAGAAACTTTAGCAAGGCACCCCAACACTTTAAAATATTTCAAAGATGACTTTCTACCTCTCCAAAGTTCATAAGGGGTCTTATCAGTCTTTTTGAAAGAAACTTTATTTAAGATATGACATGCAGAAAAAAGGGCTTCCCCCCACAAATAATCAGATAACCAGAGCTACCTAACATAGCATTAATCATATCAAGAAATGTTCTATTTTTTCTTTCTGCTACCCCATTCTGTTGAGGAGCATAAGGAGCAGTTACCTCATGTATAATGCCATGCAATTCACAAAAGGAGTCAAACTCGGCAGAGGTGTATTCACCCCCACGATCAGACCTAAGAATTTTAATTTTCTTCTCAAGTTGGTTTTCAACTTCAGCTTTAAAAGATACAAACTTACTGAAAGCTTCATCTTTAGTTCTAAGCAAGTAAACATGGCAGTATTTTGAATAATCATCTATAAATGTAATAAAATACCGTTTACCACCACGAGTGAGAATGCCGTTCAATTCACAGATATCGCTGTGAATAAGCTCCAATAGCTGAGAACTCCTTTCAACGGAATGAAAGGATTTTCTGGGCTGTTTGGCTTGTGTACAAATCTCACATTTTCCATTCCTGCTCATGTCAATCTTAGGAATCAATTGTAACTTAGATATTCTCTTTAAAGAGTTAAAATTGACATGTCCCAAACGACCATGCCAAATATCACAACTATCAGTATTATAAAAGAGAGCATTTGAATCAGAAGTAGAAGTAGATGCAATATTATTTAAACATGAATTTAATGTACTGCAAGGCATGTCCACATAAAGTTTAAACAGACCCCCACATACATAGCCTTTCCCAATAAAGTTACCGTTCAGGGATATTACAACTCGATCAGACTCAAATACCAGTTTGTAACCATGTTTATTTAGCAAATAACCAGAAATTAAGTTCTTGTTTACGTCCTGTACGTGCTGCACATTATGTAAAGGGAGAATCTTGCCCGAAGATAACTTGAGGTTCACTCTTCCCTTTCCATGCACTCTGGCAACACTCGAGTTTCCCATAGCTACTGATTCGCCTTCCTCAACCTGTCGGTAGGAGGAAAAAGAATCAATATTAGGGCATACATGGACATTTGCCCCTGTATCAACCCACCAGTCAGTAGGCTGATACGATGACTCAAAAACAGAACATACGGTTACAAACCTCTGATCATCGATACCGATAGATTCGGTCCCGGCTATGATAACATGAGCCTGTGGAACAACAATAGATTCTGCAGGAGTTCGACGATCAGGATTCTGAAATCCCTGACCCTTCTTCCTGTGGCGGCATTGCCTAGCAAAGTGACCAGGCTTACCACAGTTGTAACATTTCCGCTTAGGTCTGTTGTCTTTTCCAATCGCAGCTCTTGGCTTAAGAAACTGTTTCTTTGCAGGGTTTCTGTTCTGGGGGTTGTTCCTCTGTTGATAGGGTTGGCCCTTAGGCTTTCCCTTGGTTTCAACAATGTGTAACTTTGCCTCGAATTCAGTGCTAAGAGGTTCCTTGTCTCTAGTTCTACCTTCTTCCTCAATGCTTAAGGACACAAACAGGTCATCTAAAGACATGGGTTCCTTATTGTGTTTTAGTTTTAAACCAAATTCCTTCCAAGAAGGGGGAAGTTTGTTAATGAAGGCAGCAATTAGAAACTTATCAGCAAATGGCATGTCTTTCTGAGACATCTCGTGTATGATTATTTGAAGGGTATTAGTCTGTTCAACAACAGACTTCTCATCTACCATTTTAAATTCTAAAAATCTGTCAACAATGTAAATCTCAGAACCCGCTCCTTCATTGGAGTATTTTTTATCGAGAGCTTCCCAAAGCTCTCTGGACGTAGAGGTAGTGCAGTATATATCATAGAGGGTGTCAGAAAGACAACTGAGAATTTTACCGTGACAGATAAAGTCTGTCTCGTTGTAGGACTCTAATTCGTAGGTCCTGGCAAGTTCGTGTAAGTCAGGTTGGATTTCCGGTTCTTTGAGAACCTTAACCAGTTTCAAGCAAGTCAGCCAGTAGGTCATCCTACGTTGCCATCTCTTAAAATTCAGGCCATCAAACTTCTCCGGTTTGGAGGAGTTATGAATGTTCGTGGTCAGTTCTTCTACGGTGTTCATCATGTAGATAGGAATTTTTCAACCAGAAAATAGAAAGTGGACAGAAGCTACGAAAATACTATTCTAAGATTGTTGGTTGAAATCCTAAATAATGCAAATGGGAAGAAGTAAAATTAAAATAAGAAATAGTATAGGATTCGAGGCACGTTACGCGCTGTCCTTAGAATAGAATTTTGCCCAACGAACAGTGCAGTGGGTTCCCGGCGATCTATCCCCGAGATACAATGAATCCTTCGATTCACTTCACCGTGCACCCGGTGGCGAATCCCACGAACGATCACAACTTTGCCCGAAGAATAGAGATTGGACGGAGGAGTTTTAGAGGAATTTTGTTTTTGGTGTTTTTGTCTTCTTTTTTTCGTCTCTGTGAGATTGTTCTTTCGTCCGAACAGAGAGCGAGAGAGAGAGAGAGAAAAAAAAACCGATTCTGTTTTTCTCAGATCTCAGGATCGTGTCCTGATATATCTCTCACGTAACCTTTCCCACTTTTACCGTAATGGGATTACGTGAGAACAGTTCCGCAGAAGACCAGCAACCCACCAGACCAAATCAACGAAAGTAAAAAATAAAATAAAATAAGTTATAAAATTACCTTTGTATCCGTGTCCGTTCCGCGGCACGCAAGCGTGCAAAGTGCTAAGTGCGCGAATAATAAACGCATAAAAATGCGCATTAAATCGCGCACCCGCTCGCGGGTTGGATGAGATCAAGCCCATCCCCTATAAAGTCCACTTACCCACTAAGAGGGGTAAAGCAATATATGGAAAGGAGAATGACTTCTCCTTTCCCATGTGGGACTAAAAGAAAGGAGTGCTTTGTTGAATCATATAGTTTAGATAAATCTAACAATAAATCTAACAATCCCCCACATGATTCAACAAAAGAAGAAAGGAAGGTATATCACGATAGGACATATAGGAAGGAAAACAAGATATGGGCAATCACACTGTGTATCAGGGGAAGGTGTCTTTCGGACTTGAACCTCCCCTTAGTGTTATACATCTCATCTATACAGACCCAAAGTGACTTAAGTCTTGAACTTAGGATCTTGCTTGTACAGACTCAACATACACACAAACACATTATAGTCATTTGATCATATCAACAGTTGTGCACTTTTCGGCCATGTGCTATCTCGTTTTCTTAAGAGCTCTATAGAACAGCCCGAGTTCCCATAGAAAGCGGCCCCACTTTCACTCTTAAATAGGTGAATCTTTCTAGGTATTCTGTAATTTATATACCCTACTTTACAAGCCATAGATTCATTGAGATTTTACAATCACCCTTTTATTTATTGCAGATCAACACTATACATTAGAGGAATGGTTCTTAATAATTACTATCATATAGTATTTTCAGTCACACATCAATTTTGTTGTTACCCATTGAACCTTTTCTTGGTGCTTCCAATCAAAGGTTGGGTTGCCTTTGAGGTGACTCAATCTATGGGTTTTAACCCCATTCCTCTTGCCGTCTCCAACACAAGTCTCCTTGAGAGCCCTTTAGTTAGAGGATCTGCTAGATTATTCTTTGATCTGACAAAGTCAATTGCAATTACTCCACTGGATCGCAATTGCTTCACCCGATTGTACCTCAGACGTATATGTTTGGATTTTCCATTATAACTTGTCCTTTGAGCCTTTGCTATTGCAGTTTGGCTGTCACAGTGTATAGGGATAGCATGAACTGGTTTGCTCCACAGAGGAATATCAGTTACCAGATTCCTAAGACAGTCAGCTTTCTCACTGGTGAGGTCAAGAGCTATAAATTCTGCCTCCATAGTAGATCTAGAAATACAGGTCTGCCTGGTAGAGTTCCACGCAACAGCAGCTCCACCCAATGTGAATACATATCCACTTGTGGCTTTGGTCTCATCTGTATCGGAGATCCAGTTCGTATCAGTATACCCTTCTAATACAGATGGGTATCCTCCATAGAATAATCCATGGGATATCGTGCCCTTTAGGTATCTCATTACCCGTTCCAAGGCAGTCCAATGTGAACTATTCGGATTGCTAGTATACCGACTAAGCTTTCCTACTGCGTAGGAAATATCAGGTCTGGTACGATTAGAAATATAGTTCAAGCATCCGATTTGCTGAGAATACTTCAACTGAGCCACACTGTCTCCTTTATTCTTCTTCAACCTGATACTTGCATTATATGGAGTACTTACAGGTTTAGAATCAAAATAGTTAAATCTTTTTAGAACCTTTTCTATATAGTGAGATTGGGAGATACCAATTCCCTCAGAAGTGCGACTTAATTTAAGTCCTAAAATTACCTCAGCAGGTCCTAAATCTTTCATATCAAAATTTTGAGACAAATGATTTGATATCATAAATAATATCCATGTCAGTACCAAAAATAAGAATGTCATCAACATACAGGCATAATATTACACAAGAGCTACCAATAGTTTTGCTATATACACATTTATCAGAATCATTAGTAGCAAAACCATATGATAGAATTACCTTGTCAAATTTATCATGCCATTGCTTTGGCGCTTGTTTCACCCCATAGAGAGATTTAATTAATTTGCATACCTTGTGTTCTTGACCTGGAACAACAAACCCTTCAGGTTGTTCCATATAGATCTCTTCCTGTAAATCTCCATTCAGAAATGCAGTTTTTACATCCATTTGATGAATAAACAGTTTATGAACAGATGCAATGGCTATTAACATTCTAATTGTAGCAATTCTTGTAACAGGAGAGTAAGTGTCAAAAAAGTCTATCCCTTCTCTTTGTTTGAACCCTTTAGCCACTAACCTGGATTTGAATTTCTCAATAGACCCATCAGGTCTTAACTTCTTTCTGAAGATCCATTTGCAACCTATTGGTTTGCAACCTGCAGGAAGGTTAACCAAATCCCAAGTTCTATTTGATATAATAGAATCCATTTCACTATTTATGGCCTCTTTCCAAAATAAGGAATCGACTGAGGAGATAGCCCCTTGATAAGATATAGGATCCTCTTCAACGAGGTAGGTAAAAAAACCTTCACCTAGGTTTGGTTCTCGTCTTGTTCTTTTACTTCTCCTGGGTTCTGCTGGGGTAATCTCCTCTGGTTGTGAACTAGAGGTTACTACAGGGACTTGTGTAGAAATAGAAGAACTAGATATTCTACTTTTCAATGGAAAAATATTTTCAAAAAATGTAGCATCCCTAGATTCCATAACCGTGTTAGCATCAATACCATTTACCTCACTCTTAATTACAAGAAATCTATAAGCAGTACTATTTTTGGCATATCCCCAAAATACACAGTCTACGATCTTTGGTCCCAATTTTCTTTTCTTGGTAGGAGGGACAGAAACTTTAGCAAGGCACCCCCACACTTTGAAATATTTCAAAGATAGCTTTCTACCTCTCCAAAGTTCATAAGGGGTCTTATCAGTCTTTTTGTAAGGAACTTTATTTAAGATATGACATACAGAAAGAAGGGCTTCCTCCCACAAATAATCAGATAACCAGAGCTACCTAACATAGCATTAATCATATCAAGAAATGTTCTATTTTTCTTTCTGCTACCCCATTCTGTTGAGGAGCATAAGGAGTAGTTACCTCATGTATAATGCCATATAATTCTCAAAAGGAGTCAAACTCGGCAGAGGTGTATTCACCCCCACGATCAGACCTAAGAATTTTAATTTTCTTCTCAAGTTGGTTTTCAACTTCAGCTTTAAAAGATACAAACTTACTGAAAGCTTCATCTTTAGTTCTAAGCAAGTAAACATGGCAGTATTTTGAATAATCATCTATAAATGTAATAAAATACCGTTTACCACCACGAGTGAGAATGTCGTTCAATTCACAGATATCGCTGTGAATAAGCTCCAATAGCTGAGAACTCCTTTCAACGGAATGAAAAGATTTTCTGGGCTGTTTGGCTTGTGTACAAATCTCACATTTTCCATTCCTGCTCATGTCAATCTTAGGAATCAATTGTAACTTAGACATTCTCTTTAAAGAGTTAAAATTGACATGTCCCAAACGACCATGCCAAACATCACAACTATCAGTATTATAAAAGAGAACATTTGAATCAGAAGTAGAAGTAGATGCAATATTATTTAAACATGAATTTAATGTACTGCAAGGCATGTCCACAGAAAGTTTAAACAGACCCCCACATACATAGCCTTTCCCAATAAAGTTACCGTTCAGGGATATTACAACTCGATCAGACTCAAATACCAGTTTGTAATCATGTTTATTTAGCAAATAACCAGAAATTAAGTTCTTGTTTATGTCCGGTACGTGCTGCACATTATGCAAAAGGAGAATTTTGCCCGAAGATAACTTGAGGTTCACTCTTCCCTTTCCATGCACTCTGGCAGCACTCGAGTTTCCCATAGCTACTGATTCGCCTTCCTCAACCTGTTGGTAGGAGGAAAAAGAATCAATATTAGGGCATACATGGACATTTGCCCCTGTATCAACCCACCAGTCAGTAGGCTGATACGATGACTCAAAAATAGAACATACGGTTACAAACCTCTGATAATCGGTATCGATAGATTCGGTCCAGGCTATGATAACATGAGCCTGTGGAACAATAATAGATTCTGCAGGAGTTCGACGATCAGGATTCTAAAATCCCTCACCCTTCTTCCTGTGGCGGCATTGCCTAGCAAAGTGACCAGGCTTACCACAGTTGTAATATTCCCGCTTAGGTCTGTTGTCTTTTCCAATCGCAGCTCTTGGCTTAAGAAACTATTTCTTTGCAGGGTTTCTATTCTGGGGGTTGTTCCTCTGTTGATAGGGTTGGCCCTTAGGCTTTCCCTTGGTTTCAACAATGTGTAACTTTGCCTCGAATTCAGTACTAAGAGGTTCCTTGTCTCTAGTTCTACCTTCTTCCTCAATGCTGAAGGACACAAACAGGTCATCTAAAGACATGGGTTCCTTATTGTGTTTTAGTTTTAAACCAAATTCCTTCCAAGAAGGGAAAAGTTTGTTAATGAATGCAGCAATTAGAAACTTATCAGCAAATGGCATGTCTTTCTGAGACATCTCGTGTATGATTGTTTGAAGGGTATTAGTCTGTTCAACAACAGACTTCTCATCTACCATTTTAAATTCTAAAAATCTGTCAACAATGTAAATCTCAGAACTCGCTCCTTTATTGGAGTATTTTTTATCGAGAGCTTCCCAAAGCTCTCTGGACGTAGAGGTAGTGCAGTATATATCATAGAGGGTGTCAGAAAGACAACTGAGAATTTTACCGTGACAGATAAAGTCTGTCTCGTTGTAGGACTCTAATTCGTAGGTCCTGGCAAGTTCGTGTAAGTCAGGTTGGATTTCCGGTTCTTTGAGAACCTTAATCAGTTTCAAGCAAGTCAGCCAGTAGGTCATCCTACGTTGCCATCTCTTAAAATTCAGGCCATCAAACTTCTCCGATTTGGAGGAGTTATGAATGTTCATGGTCAGTTCTTCTACGGTGTTCATCATGTAGATAGGAATTTTTTAACCAGAAAATAGAAAGTGGACAGAAGCTACGAAAATACTATTCTAAGATTGTTGGTTGAAATCCTAAATAATGCAAATAGGAAGAAGTAAAATTAAAACAAGAAATAGTATAGGATTCGAGGCACGTTACACGCTGTCCTTAGAATAGAATTTGACCAACGAACAGTGTAGTGGTTCCTGGCGATCTATCCTCAAGATACAACGAATCCTTCGATTCACTTCACCGTGCACCCGGTGGCGAATCCCACGAACGATCACAACTTTGCCCGAAGAATAGAGATTGGACGGAGGAGTTCTGGAGGAATTTTGGTTCTGGTGTTTTTCTCTTCTTTTTTTTCGTCTCTGTGAGATTGTTCTTTCGTCCGAACAGAGAGCGAGAGAGAGAAAAGAAAAAACCGATTCTGTTTTTCTCAGATCTCAGGATCGTGTCCTGATATATCTCTCACGTAACCTTTCCTACTTTTACCGTAATGGAATTACGTGAGAACAGTTCCGCGGAAGACCAACAACCCACCAGACCAAATCAACGAAAGTAAAAAATAAAATAAGTTATAAAATTACCTTTGTACCCGTGTCCGTTCCACGGCGTGCAAGCGTGCAAAGTGCTAAGTGCGCGAATAATAAACGCGTAAAAACGCGCATTAAATCGCACACCCGCTCGCGGGTAGGATGAGATCAAGCCCATCCCCTATAAAGCCCACTTACCTTCTAAGAGGGGTAAAGTAATATATGGAAAGGAGAATGACTTCTCCTTTCCCATATGGGACTAAAAGAAAGGAGTGCTTTGTTGAATCATATAGTTTAGATAAATCTAAGAATAAATCTAACAATCCCCTACATGATTCAACAAAAGAAGAAAGGAAGGTATATCACGATAGGACATATAGGAAGGAAAACAAGATATGGGCAATCACACTGTGTATCAGGGGAAGGTGTCTTCCGGACTTGAAACTCCCCTTAGTGTTATACATCTCATCTATACAGACCCAAAGTGACTTAAGTCTTGAACTTAGGATCTTGCTTGTACAGACTCAACATACACACAAACACATTGTAGTCATTTGATGGTATCAACAGTTGTGCACTTTTCGGCCATGTGCTATCTCATTTTCTTAAGAGCTCTAAAGAACAGCCCGAGTTCCCATAGAAAGCGGCCCCACTTTCACTCTTAAATAGGTAAATCTTTCTAGGTATTCTGCAATTTATATACCCTGCTTTACAAGCCACAGATTCATTGAGATTTTATAATCACCCTTTTATTTATTGTAGATCAACACTATACATTAGAGGAATGGTTCTTTATAATTACTATCATATAGTGTTTCCAGTCACACATCAATTTTGTTGTTACCCATTGAACCTTTTCTTGGTGCTTCCAATCAAAGGTTGGGTTGCCTTTGAGGTGACTCAATCTATGGGCTTTAACCCCATTCCTCTTGCCGTCTCCAACACAAGTCTCCTTGAGAGCCCTTTAGTTAGAGGATCTGCTAGATTGTTCTTTGATCTGACGAAGTCAATTGCAATTACTCCACTGGATCGCAATTGCTTCACCCGATTGTACCTGTAGAAGCATGAAAAATACGCTGGAACGATCTACGCAGCATCCCGAAACAGAGCAGCGTAAGCAGAGGCCTTCGAAGCCATCCAACGTAAAACAGGGTTCTTTATCGCCTCCATGGCGTAAAACCCAGCCGCTCTTAAAGCAGCGTTAAAACGTACGAGGGACGCTTCGTCTTCCCCGAAATGAACCTGTCAAGTCACGCGGTGAACCTGGTCTCTGACTCCTGACAAAAAGTACTGCACGGCTACCCAAACGAAGGATGGAAACGGTGGCAGACCCCTCGGAACGTGCTCCACAGTATGATGGCGGATCTCTGCATTTAATGCAGAGGATTTGGTTAAAATATCACCAAGCCGTCGTCTACTGAAGTCCCCTCAGCATAAACTGCTCTTTCGCGTACAAGGGAATACGCTGCCTTGTTTACACGGGCGAACATGAGCTGTTTCACGCTCCGCAGTAAGGCAAACTGCTGCCACGTCAAAAGCTGCACTTCGTACGGGGCTCGAGGCACGTCTCTACGTCTAATTGCACAGAGCAGTGACAGTTTCCCTCAAGGCACGTCTCCGCGACGGATGCACAGAAGGGCTGCAGACCTTCAAAAGCACGTCTCCGCATTTAATGCACAAGATGATGACAAATCTCTGTAGAAGATTTGATTACATCCTCGAAAGCCGTAAATCCGGCTAAAATGTCCGCATCAGCACTTCGACTCGGTACGCAGTGGCTTCTACGCCCGCTCAGGATCAGTGCTCCCTCGGCTTCCAACGCCCCCTCGGTCTCTACGACTGTTCGGCTCCTATGCCCACTCGGCTTCTATGCCTGTTCGGCTCCTATGCCCACTCGGCTTCTATGCCTGTTCGGCTCCTATGCCCGCTCGGCTTCTATGCCTGTTCGGCTTTTATGCCCATTCAGCTTCTATGCCTGCTCGGCTTCTATGCCTATTTTGGCTTCTACGCCAAGGTGACAGTCACTTGGCTTTTACGCCAACCCCTGCTACACAAGGGATACCTACCTATGTGGCTTCTACGCCGTGATCTTCGTAGCAGATATACGCATTTTGTCCCCTTAGTTGGACACGCGTCATATGCTCACTCAAAAGGTCATTTACACGCAGGCATTGGTTATTTTAAACCGTTGTGTAAAAGGGTGCCGTACTGTCCACTTCTCGGTTGTTACACCGATGGAGTGGTCACTGTCACCAAAACTCTATAAATAGAGACCCCTATCAATGGGGAAAAAGGTCGAAAAATTGGTCTAGAAAACCAGTACAAGATCAAAGGTCGAAGAATTAGATCAGACAAGGTCATCGAACCAGAGATCAAGGAGGAGAGATAGAGAGAGAGGAGAACCCAGAGCTCGGGCAAGGAACAGAGAGCGACGACCTTCAGCATCGCGCATCCACCCTCCTTTGCAACCTCCGGAGCTGCATCCTGTCTTCCACGGCACTTCTTCAACATCGTGTAGTCCAAGGGCTAAAGTGATCGACCGCAGATCAGATACCTATAGCAATTTATACCCAGATTAAATAAATTGTACTTCCACATCCTCGTATAGGATTACATTGTACAAGTTTGTTTGTAAACCAAAGGGCGCGGGCCTCTTATAACCCCGTCATTGAAATACACTTTCATTCTTTCGTTTAATACCACAAACAAGATGGCGACTCTGCTGGGGACATCTTTCTCTTCTGACGAGGAAGTAATTGCTCAACACGATGCGGTATCTGTAGGAACCGTGAAGAAGACACTGGTCGTTCAGTTCGACCAGTCTGCCTACGAAGACATGCTTCGGACTGGGGGTAGCTCTCACTCTCTTTCCGTCCAAGACAGCCGGAAGCTGCGCAAAGTGTGGATGCCCAAGACATCCTCCGCCGTTCCTGTGGACTCTCCGATCTCTCTGACCAATGAGGTGGTAGCATCGCTCCCTCCGTGCCCCGTACATAAAATTCAGTCTCCCGCTACGCGCGGTACAGACAAAGCTTCTGGCAAAGCCTCAGCGCTAACCCAGGAGTATCCACTGCGTTCTGCACGCAGAAATCAGTCTCCCGCTACGCGCGGTACAGACAAAGCTTCTGGTAAAGCCTCAGCGCTAACCCAGGAGTATCCTCTGCGCTCCACGCACAGAAATCAGTCTCCCGCTACGTGCGGTACAGACAAAGCTTCTGGTAAAGCCTCAGCGCTAACCCAGGAGTATCCTCTGTGCTCCACGCGCAGAAATTAGTCTCCCGCTACGCGCGGTACAGACAAAGCTTCTGGCAAAGACTCGGCGCTAACCTAGGAATATCCACTGCGTTCTACGCGCAGAAATCAGTCTCCCACTGCGTGCGGTACAGACAAGACCCCTGATGGCACTTCAACACCAAATCAGAAGTACAGATCGCGCTCTACGCACAAAATGACATCTGACCTTTACGGTGAACCAGACGAGCGCGGCGATCTCCGCAAAGGAAAGCAGGCGGGTGAATATTCAACTACTGGGCCCTTACGCCAGCAAAAGAATGATCTGCCTACCCTCCGGATTACACGAGAAGCTAATGGCCAATTGAGAGCCTCTTCAGCCTCACGCCAGACTGAGCGAATCTCCAAGTTACGCCAGGAACAATCCCTCGGCATAAAACAAGCTCAGATTGCGGAAAAACACCCTCCCGGGGGATTATCCGCCGCCCAGAGGGCCAACCTGTTGTATACAGGCAGTATAGGAAAAACTGGGGTGACCAGCCTCCGCGTACCCGCTGAGGGGAACAGAAGACACAAGCCTTCGTCTTCCTCTTCGACAAATCCTCCTGACCTGCACACCTATCTAATCCGAAAAGACAAAAATAGGAGTCGTAAAACCGTCAGACAAGGAGAGATCGTATGGGAAAATGCATCAACATCTAAAGTCATCATGATGTATGAACCAGATGGGGATAATGCCTTTATCGTCCCTCCTACCCGCGGCGATCAGCATCCAATAGTCTTCAAACAAAAACGGAACGGTCCGGTTGAACAGGAAGAATTCCGCGAGCCTGAGAGTGGGAAAATACAAATCCACAGGTACAGCCCACAGGCTTTGAAGATTATACAGAACATGGGTTATGATTTGGAATCAAAGCAAGGCCTCAACTATGGAAAGGGTAGACGAACACCATTGCAGGGTAATTCCCGCCATCAGCAAACTCGTTTCGGATTAGGATATGCTGCTAAATTTAATCCTGTACTGTCAAGAATAATTCCTCCTGATTCAGTTTCTGCGACCAGAGACCATAGCGTGTCCGGGAGTAGCTCGCCTCGACAGAACAGAGCAACGTCCAAAGCGAAGGGTAGAATGTCCACAGGATTCAAAGATGGTACGACAATGGCTATCTCCACCGAAGACCATAAAACTCAGACGTCAAAGGCCCCACGACCGAAAGGAACCTTCTTCTTCGGAGAAGATGACATAATTGAAATCTTCAATATATTAAGAAAGGAAAGTAAGCTTCAGCTTCCCGACGTCAGATATCCTGAGAGGTCCGACAGAATCAATGACCCAGATTATTGCCTCTTCCATCAGTACACTCATCACCCTACGAAGGCCTGCTATGTACTAAAGAAGAGGATTCAGGAATTAATCGATGCCAAAGTCATAACTCTGCGTCTATAGGGAACGATCACTACGGCGGAAGAGCAGATATGTGCCTCCCTCTCCGATGGAGCCACTATCACAAAAGTTTGTCATGTTCATATTACCTCTGAATAAACTTTCGACCATCAAATATCATGTCCATATTACCTCTGATATCGATTGTCGTCTACACTTAACATTCGTACTTAAATTCTAAGTACGCCAGTAATGTTAAGTCCACAAAAATTGCCATGTCCATATTACCTCTGAGCAGATATGTGCCTCCCTCTCCGATGGAGCCACTATCACAAAAGTTTGTCATGTTCATATTACCTCTGAATAAACTTTCGACCATCAACTATCATGTCCATATTACCTCTGATATCGATTGTCGTCTACACTTAACATTCGTACTTAAATTCTAAGTACGCCAGTAATGTTAAGTCCACAAAAATTGCCATGTCCATATTACCTCTGAGCAGATATGTGCCTCCCTCTCTGATGGAGCCACTATCACAAAAGTTTGTCATGTTCATATTACCTCTGAATAAACTTTTGACCATCAACTATCATGTCCATATTACCTCTGATATCGATTGTCGTCTACACTTAACATTCGTACTTAAATTCTAAGTACGCCAGTAATGTTAAGTCCACAAAAATTGTCATGTCCAAATCACCTCTGAGCAAGTACAGAGACCTACTCCGCATCACGAGGTAGAACCCATAGCACAAAAATTCTTGAAAGCTATAGGCTCCTATCGCCCATATGTCTGGGAAGTAGCATCGCCATCCAATGTCGTCACGACATATGGACCTCATGAGGATTCTATCTTCATCATCCCGCCTACCTGCAGCACTCAGCGCTTAATTGTCTTCGGTCGCATGCGGAATCAGCCGATTGTCCAAGAAGACCCTTTCGATGACGACATCGGGAAAATACAGATTCATCGTTATAGCCCGCAAGCGCTAAGGATCATGCAAAACATGGGCTACGACTTGAAACGTAGGCCAGGCCTCAACTACGGAAGAGGCAGACGAACGCCGCCGTGCGGCAACCCCCGTAATCAACAAGCCCGTCTCGGGCTAGGGTATGCCACCTCCATCGCGACTTCCGAGCCAAAAGAGGACCCCTTTACCTCTTCCCAGAATAGCTCATCGCCCTCCAAGTCGCCAGATGCTTTCGAACAAGCACTATCGGCGAATATGGTGATGACAAATCCCTCAGAAGCCGAGGAGCAGGATACGGAGCCATTCGAGGATGACCCCTGGGCTCAACAAATGGATACGCAGTGGGAATTCCGCTTCGAGCAGAGAGAACCTCCCACCAAGGATGAAGTCATCCAGATCAACGTTGGGAGTGAGCTTTCACCAAAGCCAATATTTGTCTGTAACAATCTTCCCCCACCTGAAAGGGAAGACGTTATACAGCTGATAAAGGAGTATATTGACGTCTTCGCGTGGGATTACGAGGACATGCCAGGCCTAGACCCGAAGGTAGCTACTCATATGCTCAATATATTAGCCGATTCGAAGCCGGTAAAGCAGCACCAACGACGGTTCCGCCCTGATATGATGGACGCCATCGAAGCTGAAGTCAAGAAGTTGATAACCTGCAGTTTCATCCGGGAGGAACAATACCCCGACTGGGTCGCTAACGTGGTCCCGGTCATGAAGAAAAATGGGAAGGTACGCATCTTCATCGACTACCGAGATCTGAATGCGGCCTGCCCCAAAGATGAATTCCCTCTCCCCATCACGGACATCATGATCGACAACACCTGCGGCTTCGAACGCATGTCTTTCATGGACGGGTTCTCGGGATACAATCAGATCAAGATGCATCCTGAAGACGAGAAGCACACCACCTTCCGGACACCACTGGGGGTATATTGCTATACGGTCATGCCCTTCGGGCTAAAGAACGCTGGGGCTACGTACCAACGGGCTATGAGTAACATATTCCGCGAACATTTACGCAAAACAGTGGAATATTACGTAGATGACATAGCCGTCAAAAGTCGCCTCAAAGGCGATCACATCCGAGACCTGAGGGCAGTATTCGAATTAATGCGCCAGCATCAACTCAAGATGAACCCCGCAAAGTCCTTTCTGGGTGTATCCAGTCGCAAGTTCCTGGGATTCGTCATTACCACCAAAGGCATCGAAGTAGACCCTGACAAAGTCCAGGCGATCACGGCAATGCGACCGCCCCGTAATCTGAGGGAACTCAGGGGGTTCCAAGGACGTCTGGCTTATATCCGACGATTCATATCCAACCTCTCGAGGAGATGTCAGCCCTTCTCTCATCTCATAAAGAAAGGTGTGTCCTTCATATGGGACGAAACCTGCCAGCAAGCGTTCGAGGATATCAAACGCTACTTAACCAGCCCGCCAGTCCTGGTGCCTCCCGTCGTGGGAAAACCATTCTTGCTGTACGTACGGGCAATGGATCATTCGCTAGGAGCTCTCCTCGCACAGAAAAATGATGCGGGTCATGAACAGGCTATCTACTATCTTAGCAGAATGATGGTCGGGGCCGAATACCGGTACAACCCAGTGGAGAAGGAATGCTTGGCTCTGATGTTCGCTGTCCAGAAAATGCGGTACTACGTCATTGGCCAGACTATTCATATCATCTCCAGGATCAACCCCCTTCGAGTACTGATGAGCAAGCCAAGTGCCCTCAACTCCCGACTCGCAACGTGGGCGATGCTGCTGACACCATACGACATGGTGTACATCCCACAGAAATCTGTCAAAGGCTAGCGGCTCATCCGACCCCGGAGACCTCCAAACTATACGAGGACATCCCCGATGAAGTTGCAGAATGTAACTTCGCAAGAAAAAGTGACGTATGGCAACTGTTCTTTGATGGCACCTCCAGAACCGGTCCTGAAGGAAACGTCGTTTCAGGAGTGGGAGTCGTTCTAGTTACCCCAGATTAACTCGTCATCTATCGAGCATACTCTCTTAGCGAGCCCTGCTCCAACAACATGGCAGAATACAACGCTCTACTAATTGGGCTCCAAGTTGCCACGGAACTGGGGGTAGAATCCCTGGAGGCTTTCGGTGATTCTCTGCTCATCGTCAATCAAGTCAGGGGAATATACGAAGTCCGTAATCCAGACCTCATCCCCTATCACCGGGCGACGATCGAGATAGCCATGACGTTCAAAGGGTTCTTCCTAGAACACGTACCTCGATCTCGAAATCTGGAAGCTGATGCCCTGGCCAGCCTGGCCGCAGACTTGGCCGCTCCTATAAGAAGGCAAGATTCGGTAATCCTTCTTAACAGAGATTTGTTCTGTGTGAAGAACAGCTGTCACATAGAACGCAGCTACGCTGTAAGCGCCGATCCTCCTACAAGAGATTGGACAAGTCCTTTCATAGATTTCGTGGCATACGGAATCTTACCGGAGAACCCCAAGGAAGCAGTATCCGTCAAGAGACGATCGCTACGCTTCTACTTCGACGCGTCTTCACAACGCCTGTATCGCCGGACCTACGACGGACTACTGTTGAGGTGTCTCTCTGGCACCGAAGCACAGCAGATTATCCGTGAAGCTCACGACGGCGTATGCGGAGCACATCAACCCGGGCCTAAGCTACAGGATCGCATCAGGAGGATGGGCTATTACTGGCCGACCATGATCGCAGATGCAATACAGTATGCAAAGCATTGCAGAGCCTGTCAGGTTCATGCAGACTTCATACATCAACCGTCGGAATATCTACATCCTACGATCGCATCCTGGCCTTTCGAAGCATGGGGAATGGATATCATCGGTCCTATTCACCCATCTTCTTCCAGGGGTCACCAATTCATACTGGCCATCACGGATTACTTTTCCAAATGGGCCGAAGCAATCCCTCTCACCGAGGTAAAGGCATCCAACGTAGTCAGCTTCATCAAACATCACGTCATCTATCACTTCGGGGTACCCCGGAGGATAATTCATGACAATGGGCCCCAGTTCATTAGCCAGACGTTTCATCGGTTTTGCGATAAAAACCGGATACACAATGTTGCCTCCACGGCATACTATCCAGCTGCTAATGGTTTGGCAGAAGCTTTCAACAAAACCATTATCAAACTCCTGAAGAAGTTTGTCTCTTCAAATAAGAGAGACTGGAATGAAAAGCTGGGCGAATGCCTCTGGGCATACCGCACGATGGTACGAACGCCAACGAGTTGTACCCCATTCTCGCTGGTCTACGGGAGCGAAGCAGTTCTTTCCATTGAAATCCAGATCCCGTCGCTCAGGATAGCCGTGGCTAATGAGCTGACTCAAGAAAAGAATGACCTCTTAAGGCTTCAGGAGCTAGAAGGATTAGACGAGAAATGCCTCCAAGCTCAACAGCGCATCGAGCTCTACCAAGCACGCATTTCCAGGGCTTTTAACCATAAAGTAAAGGAAAGGGTGTTCAAGGTCGGCGAGCTAGTTCTAGCAGTAAGAAGGTCGATGATTTTAACTCACAGAAGTAAAGGCAAATTTCAGCCCAAGTGGGAAGGCCCTTATGTGATCGAGACAATATTCTCGAACGGCGCCTACAGGATAGCCCAGCCTAACGGGGACCTATTAATGGCTCCCATCAACGGCAAATTCCTGAAAAGATACTACGCTTAATTCCCCCCTGCCCAGGCGGAACATTACGAGAATCTCAATTCTGACAAAATTACTCCAAGAAAAGAAACTAGTTAGGTCATATCCTATCATGTCTATACGACCTCTGAATAGATACATCCTGCTAAGGAGGTTTATCGAGAGTATGTCAGGTCCATACTACCTCTGATATCCCTCTCACCTAAAAAATTGTCATTTATATTCCGAAATGACGGGTCCACCACAGTCAGAAAAGAGTCGCTTTTATTCATTCCCAGAAGGAGGCAAAATTACATAAGGAAAGATACATCAAGATGGCGGAGTAATCAGATCACGAATCTGCCGCCCCAGTGCAGCCATCCCCTCCTTCCTAAAGGCTAAGGCATCGGCGCGAGCCCGCTCCAGCTGTGCCTCCGGAGTATGCATGAGGGTCAGGTTAGCCCTTGCTCGAAGACAGCCCGCACAGGCAGCTTCCGCACGGTCCAGATCCCGTCGTGCTTCACTCAGTCGACCAATCGCTACCTCTGAACCTGCCAACGACTGGGAGGCCCGCTCCTCTGCCAGAGCAAGTTTTTCCCTCAGCTTGGAGACCATCGCTGCATTCCCTTCATGCTCGGATCGACACTGCATCTCAACAGCAAGAGCTTCTTCCACTACAGCCTTTCTCCTATCCCTCTCCAGCTTGTGCTTCTGGATAGAGTTGTCTAGGCTTGCCAGCTTGGTAGCGAGCCGCTCAGCCATGAGGTCGAATCGAGCCTGGACATCAACATTGAGGCTGGCCTCAGCCCGCTGCAAATATTCGTTAACAGGTTGCTCTAAACCATTAATCGCCGCCTCCAAAGCGTCAGCTACTCCAGGATTGCCAAGCCCCCTGATAACCTCGATCGAAAGATGAGAAGTCTTCTTCAGGAGCTCGAAGTCAAGTTTCTTCGCCAACACCATCGGTATCATCATTTGTAAACCGGTGTAGACAAGGCTGGTATGCTGCTCAGTCAACGCGACTAGACCCGACTGAACGTTCGGAGTAACCGCGATACTAGTAACTCCCTCTCCAGGGACAATTGCAGACGCGGTAGCCACCACCGCCGTCTCGACGGGTGGCACGGCAGAAAAAGGTGTGACGGCAACGATCGAGGTCATCGGCATACTCGCGAAAGGCGAGGTCGCGATAATAGGTTCGTCCCCCTCCCGGGATGACGAAACCTCTCCAGGCGAGCTGGCCCCCGAAGACACTTCTGCCTCAGAATTAGGCGCCTCCACATCTTTACTAGGAGCCAACGGCATATACGACGCGTCTGCACCTGGTGTGGCTAAACCACGCCTTAAGGACGCAATGCGACCTGTCATACCTGGAGAAGGAGGTGGGCCGACCGACATCGCCAAAAGTTCGGTCAAGCCTTCCCCGAGACGCGGTCGAGGTTCGTCAGCCGGAGTCTCGCCGAGCGCGCTCGCTGACCCAGAAGCAACTTCCCCCACTGCTGACCTCGGGAAAGATTCTCCCATCTGCAGCGGCCACGTGGGCAATCCCGCTCCACTGCTTGAAGCAGCCACGGCGACAGCAACCTCTAGCGAGGACTCCCCGGCGCCACCAGCCGGAACTGTAGAAGGTCCCTCTCTAAAAGGCGAGGAACCTCCAGCCAAAGATTCATCCCTGATATAGGAAGGTGCCGACTCACTCACAGGAGCCTCAATACCAGAAATACGGAGAGGACGAGCCACCGTCTCCTTCCTCCTCTTACGAAGGGAAGCTTCCTTCGGAGCAGAAGCCCGTCGCTTCCCAGAGGAGACTATCAAAGCCCCCGCCGGCGTAGGCACTGCACACCTCGGCAACGACACCAGGAGCTCATCCGGAGTACCAGACTCCTCGCCCTCGTCAGAAGAAACTGAGGGGACTTCGACTCTTCCCCCAGGCTCGGCAGAAGGCACTCTAAAACTTCCCCGCATGTCGAAATCGCGATGGAAGGTGTTAATCGCCACATAAAACTGGGCGTAAGAGTGAAGGAGGCGTAGCTCCGTGGAGGTTGTAACAACCGACACGATAAAAATTGCCCCCGTACAACCCATGATAAAATATCGCCACCCTCTAGCTCCATCAATGAGTCCGTCCCTGGGTCTGCAGCTGGTGACGGCGTTACCCACGTGCAATTGATCGTACCCAAACTGCCTGGCAAATCGACTAGGCAAGTAGGGCTCGAAGAAGCAATAGTCTTCGCTCCTATACAGCAGATGGGATGGTCTGATACAGACCAACCAATTAAAAGCCTCCGGAGAAAGAACGGTCTTCTCTCCACCTGAATCCTCAAGCCACACCCCGGATTGGTTGTGATGTACCAGAGGGGGAGTACAGAGGATCTTCCAGCCATGGCTGAGGTTCAACACTAACCGACAGTCTAAAACTGTGTTCACATTCCAGGTAGAATCCCTGTAATTCAACAGGAATATGCCCCCTGAGCTGCTGCCGGAACCGGGAGACATCACCCGGGGGTTGTGGAGGATTAACCAACCCATCAAATACAGGTATGGCAATTCCACCCTGGGAAAACTCTCACGCCGAGCTTTATCGACGAGCAACCTATCGGTCAGGGCCCTCAGGCCAGCCTGAATACGGCACACCATGGCAGGAAGCAGGCCCAGTCTTGCCCCAAATACCAGATACACTGCGGGCCACAGGATGTTCCGGTGAATTCGATCCGCAGACGCGATACCGGGCACTACCACTCGACGCAGCCATATGGAAAAGAAACCAGCCAGCTGGGCTTCCTTAGACAGAGGCATGCGATAGCGCCTCAAGTAACTGTGGGCCTTGGTGCCTAGGGGTATTTTCCTACCCCCTCAACGAGAATCTGATCGGGAGCCTTGGCGTCCTCCATAAGAGCCTCGACCACCTGGGCACTAAGGACGCTCAAGCAAGTTACGGGCTCATTCTTACCCCCCGAAGCTTTCTCCAACTTAGCGGCCCTAGCCCGATGGAAGAAGAGGTAAGATATCCACTTAGTGGTATGGGCCAAATCCGAGGGCTCGTCATAAAAAGCGGTACACGTGAAGTACTGACACATCAGCTCCTGATATACTTCCGCCACCCGAGGGTCCGAATCCCCCAACTCCCGGTTGGTGGGGACATACTCTTCATATGGGGTATCCCCCATCGGCAGTCTCGAGACAACTGCCATCTCATGGAGGGCCAATCCCAACTCCCCCAGCGGAGTGGCGAAGGTCCCGGTGAGCGGAATATACCGCTCCATCAGTGCCAAGAACAAATTAGCATTGGGAGGCAACCCAACACTCGTCGCGCTCACAGCGGCGTATAGTCCGATGTCCTCCAGCTCTCTTCGGAAGTGCGACAAGGCCCAATCAACTAGGCATCTCCATCGGGAGTTCGTCGGGGCGATCCACCTGTTGCACCGAGGATTCTCCTTGGGATATACCCCACCTCGACTCATGAAGTCATTGCAGAAGGTCGGCAACTGAACAGGCTGGATCACCGAGCTATCTTCACTCGGGACATTACCCGGGCACAGACCCCGGAACAGCGTCACAACGCCGGAGGGGCGACTGACAAAAGACCCCTGGTCAGCTCCTTTAAGATGAAAGATCTTTCCAGGCTTCCCGTGAAGATCAGGAGTCAGCTTCCACGACATCTTCCTAGGATGCATCGCATGGAAGAAAGCCGAGATAGGATAATCCCTCGGCATCGTCGGCAGATACAAGACCAAATTTCCGGCAGGGAAGACCCAAGGCTCCCTCTTGGGTTTCGTCTGGGACTGCTTATCGATCATGTCCCCAAAGAGGAAAGCCGGCTTTGTGTACTGCTCCCCGTCTACATATGTCAGCAGTTCGCCATTGATCATGCTCAACAGCATTCGCTCACCCTGGGCCGATATCAGAAACGCCCTGCCCTCAGGGTACTGGGGTCCAGAGATGGGAAAGGCCACATGGGACAGATCCTCCAGGTAGTTCGAGTGCAGCATCCCGGCAACAGAGCCCATCACCTCAGCCAGCGGTGACTCACCCAAATCAACTGCAAAAGTGCAAAGAAAATAGGTCATTATAAATCCTGCACAAGTGCAGACCAAAAGAAAACGACAGTCTGTGCTTTACGCCAAGATTGCGCAAATTTGGTCTCTATACGCCAGGAGTCTCCTCCGCAAGCATAAAATTCAAAATTTACGATATACCCCGATTTTCGTCAGCCAGAGCTTTTACGCTCAGAGCTACGAAAATATAGAGGTCTTACTCTAGCACATTAGAAATGTGGGCGTAAAAGATGAAAATGTCTCCGTACATCATCTTCCTCAAAAGAGGCTATCAGCACAGAAGACGACCTAGCGCGGTCACGTTCAACGTGTACGAAGGATTTTTCGTCGTTTGTGTCATCCCAAAAGGCTCTACCTCTAAAGCCAGGTGCACTGCTCGTTGGCGGAATACTCCTCTCGGAAGGAGGTTCACCTCGCCCGACCGAAGATTCTCTCGCCGGTACCGAAGGACGAGACGAGGAACCTGCGCTCTTTCCCTTGGTGGAGGGAGTTTGTTTCGACGCCATTTCTGAGGACTCGAAGTGCTCGGAGAAGGAACGAAGGAAAACTCGAACAGTCGAAAGCTCTCTTTCGCAGAAGACAGATAAAAAGCTTTTTTCTCAAAAGCTTGGGGTATATATATACGGTCCGAGTCGACTCCTCGAATCCTCGAACGAATCCCTCGAGACCCCAACCGGATCTCGCAATTAAGAGTTGGTTATGATTGGATGCTACGTCAGCCCACTACCCTCGAAAAACGGACAGTTAGCGAATTCAAAAGATTTTTTCGTGCAAAACGGTTCAGCGGGTTCTACGCTAAAGGAGCTTTCTACGCTCGACAGCAACAGATCTACGGTTTTACGCTTGCAAGCTGCAAGTCTAGGTTTTACGCCCGGATGCCTTTGTGCTCGATAGCTTTTACGCTCGAGAGGCCACAAACCTACGACTTTACGCTCAGCAGATACCAAATCGACGATCTCACGCTCGGTGGCGCTCAGTTTACGCTCAGAGGCAACGGATCCGCAAAACCTCACGCCCGAAGAAATTTTCTTTTCAGGAGTGCAGATCTACAGTTCTGCGCTAAAGGAGCTTTTCTACGCTCGACGACAACAGATCTACGGCTTCATGTTCGACAGCTACAAGTCTACGGTTTATGCCCGGATGCCTTTGTGCTCGGTAGCTTTTATGCTCGAGAGGCAACAAACCTATGACTTCACGCTCAGGAACCACAAGTCTACGATTTCACGCTCGATGGTGTTTTTACGCTCAGAGGCTACAGACTGATGATTTCACGCTCCACGACTTTCCGCATATCCGAACAATCCCTAAGGCGATCAATTGCAAAGAGTTCACACAGAAGATACTCGTTCTTGACCCAGAGCATCCCAAGTACCCGAAGCATACAGAGTTCAAACATTGAGAAATTACTCTTCTCGGGTCCAAAATTGGAGGTTCATCCAGACTCCAGTCTGAACATTCCGTCTATCAAGGTGGCAACTCAATTCGACAGCCAAAAACCTCGACCCTGTTCCAAGGGAGTTTCGAGAGATCATTCTTGAAGACGAAGTCTGAACAAGATCCTGCTAATTAGAGAAGCAACAGTTCAGAATTCTACACCGTCCCTCAGTCCTAGCAACAGGACAGTTCTAAATGTTCAAGGACGCTCAGCAGCATTCTATGGACTATTCAGGGCCTAATACTCTTTCTATCAGAGTCGGCGTAAAGATTCAGACGTGTCGAAGCTGCACATATCCAGACTTCACAAGCAACGTATGGCAAAGACGATCATATGGAGAAAAATACGTCTTTATTTAAAATCACAAATTACATATGAGGGAAATTCTGTCTACAGGGGTTTTTCTTCATTTTCGTGATTACATATGAGGGAAATCCCTTCTACAAAAGGGTTTCCTCATCGTCGTCGGAAGATCGCCCAGAAGCTGTCCTGACAGATTCTCGCTCCGGTGCTGGTCTTCCTCTTCCCCCATGGCTGTTCATGACCACCACAGTCATGAACAAGAAGATCCTCCATTCGCCATGGCCGATCCAGTTGGGGTTTCTTCAAACCCAACCCAATTAGGACGACAGATTACGGTTTGTCCGATCTCGTCCGCAGGGGTCTCAGGAAGAAATAAACAGCCTACGAGCTGTGTGGTCTAATACGACCCTTTCTCTCTCCTGGTGCAACGCCATACAAAGTTGCTGATTATCCCGAGCAATGGAGGCTAAGATATCCTTCCATGATCCATCGTTGCAGTGGACACTCGCTCGAAGATGCCGTCTTTTTTGGCTCCTTACATGCTGGAAGAAAATGATCTCCTTCTTCCTCAGATCGACCCGACGAGCTCCGACGATCATCTCTGCATGACAATGGGAATGCGGTGAAACAGGTTCACCCCCCCAGCCTTTTATAGGCGCAAGAGATCACAACGGTCCCCAATAAATCCGCCATAAAGTCAGTACCGACCGTTTCAACGCTCCATTCAGAAGCGTTTCGAGTTACGAGGGGCCGTCCATGCTTCTTTCAAAGCGTTTCAAATTCCGAGAAATTTAAAAGCTTTGAAGGGGGTCTTGTAGAAGCATGAAAAATATGCTGGAACGATCTACGCAGCATCTCGAAACAGAGCAGCGTAAGCAGAGGCCTTCGAAGCCATCCAACGTAAAATAGGGTTCTTTATCGCCTCCATGGCGTAAAACCCAGCCGCTCTCAAAGCAGCGTTAAAACGTACGAAGGATGCTTCGTCTTCCCCAAAATGAACCTGTCAAGTCATGCGGTGAACCTGGCCTCTGACTCCTGACAAAAAGTACTGCACGGCTACCCAAACGACGGCTGAAAACGGTAGCAGACCCCTCGGGACGCGCTCCACAGTATAATGACGGATCTCTGCATTTAATGCAGAGGATTTGGTTAAAATATCACCAAGCCGTCGTCTACTGAAGTCCCCTCAGCATAAACCGCTCTTTCGCGTACAAGGGAATACGCTGCCTTGTTTACACGGGCGAACATGAACTGTTTCACGCTCCGCAGTAAGGCAAACCGCTGCCACGTCAAAAGCTGCACTTCGTACGGGACTCGAGGCACGTCTCTACGTCTAATTGCACAGAGCAGTGACAGTTTCCCTCAAGGCACGTCTCCGCGATGGATGCACAGAAGGGCTGCAGACCTTCAAAAGTACGTCTCCGCATTTAATGCACAAGATGATGACAAATCTCTGTAGAAGATTTGATTACATCCTCGAAAGCCGTAAATCCGGCTAAAACGTCCGCATCAGCACTTCGACTCGGTACACAATGGCTTCTACGCCCGCTCAGGATCAGTGCTCCCTTGGCTTCCAACGCCCCCTCGGTCTCTACGACTGTTCGACTCCTATGCCCACTCGGCTTCTATGCCTGTTCGGCTCCTATGCCCACTCGGCTTCTATGCCTGTTCGGCTCCTATGCCCGCTCGGCTTCTATGCCTGTTCGGCTTCTATGCCCATTCGGCTTCTATGCCTGCTTGGCTTCTATGCCTATTTTGGCTTCTACGCCAAGGTGACAGTCGCTTGGCTTTTACGCCAACCCCTGCTACACAAGGGATACCTACCTACGTGGCTTCTACGCCATGATCTTCGTAGCAGATATACGCATTTTGTCCCCTTAGTTGGACACGCGTCACATGCTCACTCAAAAGGTCATTTATACGCAGGCATTGGTTATTTTAAACCGTTGTGTAAAAGGGTGCTGTACTGTCCACTCCTCGGTTGTTACACCAACGGAGTGGTCACTGTCACCAAAACTCTATAAATAGAGACCCCTATCAATGGGGAAAAAGGTCAGAAAATTGGTCAAGAAAACCAGTACAAGATCAAAGGTCGAAGAATTAGATCGGACAAGGTCATCGAACCAGAGATCAAGGAGGAAAGATAGAGAGAGAGAGAGGAGAACCCAGAGCTCGGGCAAGGAACAGAGAGCGACGACCTTCAGCATCGCGCATCCACCCTCCTTTGCAACCTCCGGAGCTGCATCCTGTCTTCCACGGCACTTCTTCAATATCGTGTAGTCCAAGGGCTAAAGTGATCGACCGCAGATCAGACACCTATAGCAATTTATACCCAGATTAAATAAATTGTACTCCCACATCCTCTTATAGGATTACATTGTACAAGTTTGTTTGTAAACCAAAGGGCGCGGGCCTCTTATAATCCCGTCATTGAAATACACTTTCATTCTTTCGTTTAATACCACAAACAGTACCTCAGACGTATATGTCTGGATTTTTCATTATAACTTGTCCTTTGAGCCTTTGCTATTGCAGCTTGGCTGTCACAGAGTACAGGGATAGCATGAACTGGTTTGCTCCACAGAGGAATATCTGTTACCAGATTCCTAAGCCAGTCAGCTTCCTCACTGGTGAGGTCAAGAGCTATAAATTCTGCCTCCATAGTAGATCTAGAAATACAGGTCTGCCTGGTAGAGTTCCACGCAACAGCAGCTCTACCCAATGTGAATACATATCCACTTGTGGCTTTGGTCTCATCTGTATCGGAGATCCAGTTCGAATCAGTATACCCTTCTAATACAGATGGGTATCCTCCATAGAATAATCCATGGGATATCGTGCCCTTTAGGTATCTCATTACCCATTCCAAGGCAGTCCAATGTGAACTATTCGGATTGCTAGTATACCGACTAAGCTTTCCTACTGCGTAGGAAATATCAGGTCTGGTACGATTAGCAATATAGTTCAGGCATCCGATTTGCTGAGAATACTTCAATTGAGCCACACTGTCTCATTTATTCTTCTTTAACCTGATACTTGCATCATATGGAGTACTTACAGGTTTAGAATCAAAATAGTTAAATCTTTTTAGAACCTTTTCTATATAGTGAGATTGGGAGATACCAATTTCCTCAGAAGTGCGACTTAATTTAAGTCCTAAAATTATATTAGCAGGTCCTAAATCTTTCATATCAAAATTTTGAGACAGAAATAATTTGATATCATAAATAATATCCATGTCAGTACCAAAAATAAGAATATCATCAACATACAAGCATAATATTACACAAGAGCTACCAATAGTTTTGCTATATACACATTTATCAGAATCATTAATAGCAAAACCATATGATAGAATTACCTTGTCAAATTTATCATGCCATTGCTTTGGCGCTTGTTTCACCCCATAGAGAGATTTAATTAATTTGCATACCTTGTGTTCTTGACCTGGAACAACAAACCCATCAGGTTGTTCCATATAGATCTCTTCCTATAAATCTCCATTCAGAAATGCAGTTTTTATATCCATTTGATGAATAAACAGTTTATGAACAGATGCAATGGCTATTAACATTCTAATTGTAGCAATTCTTGTAACAGGAGAGTAAGTGTCAAAAAAGTCTACCTCTTCTCTTTGTTTGAACCCTTTAGCCACAAACCCGGCTTTGAATTTCTCAATAGACCCATCAGGTCTTAAGTTCTTTCTGAAGATCCATTTGCAACCTATTGGTTTGCAACCTGCAGGAAGGTTAACCAAATCCCAAGTTCTATTTGATATAATAGAATCCATTTTATTATTTATGGCCTCTTTCCAAAATAAGAAATCGACTGAGGATATAGCCCCTTGATAAGATATAGGATCCTCTTCAACGAGGTTGGTAAAAAAACCTTTACCTAGGTTTGGTTCTCGTCTTGTTCTTTTACTTCTCCTGGGTTCTGCTGGGGTAATCTCCTCTGGTTGTGAACTAGAGGTTACTACAGGGACTTGTGTAGAAATAGAAGAACTAGATATTCTATTTTTCAATGGAAAAACATTTTCAAAAAATGTAGCATCCCTAGATTCCATAACCGTGTTAGCATCAATACCATTTACCTCACTCTTAATTACAAGAAATCTATAAGCAGTACTATTTTTGGCATATCCCAAAAATACACAGTCTACGGTTTTTGGTCCCAATTTTCTTTTCTTGGTAGGAGGGACAGAAACTTTAGCAAGGCACCCCCACACTTTGAAATATTTCAAATATGACTTTCTACCTCTCCAAAGTTCATAATGGGTCTTATCTGTCTTTTTGAAAGGAACTTTATTTAAGATATGACATGCAGAAAGAAGGGCTTCCCCCCACAAATAATCAGATAACCAGAGCTACCTAACATAGCATTAATCATATCAAGAAATATTCTATTTTTTCTTTCTGCTACCCCATTCTGTTGAGGAGCATAAGGAGCAGTTACCTCATGTATAATGCCATACAATTCATAAAATGAGTCAAACTCGGCAGAGGTGTATTCACCTCCACGATCAGACCTAAGAATTTTAATTTTCTTCTCAAGTTGGTTTTCAACTTCAGCTTAAAAAGATACAAACTTACTGAAAGCTTCATCTTTAGTTCTAAGCAAGTAAACATGGCAGTATTTTGAATAATCATCTATAAATGTAATAAAATACCGTTTACCACCATGAGTGAGAATGCCGTTCAATTCACAGATATCGCTGTGAATAAGCTCCAATAGCTGAGAACTCATTTCAACGGAATGAAAGGATTTTCTGGGCTGTTTGGCTTGTGTAAAAATCTCACATTTTCCATTCCTGCTCATGTCAATCTTAGGAATCAATTATAACTTAGATATTCTCTTTAAAGAGTTAAAATTGACATGTCCCAAACGACCATGCCAAACATCACAACTATCAGTATTATAAAAGAGAGCATTTGAATCAGAAGTAGAAGTAGATGCAATATTATTTAAACATGAATTTAATGTACTGTAAGGCATGTCCACATAAAGTTTAAACAGACCTCCACATACATAGCCTTTCCCAATAAAGTTACCGTTCAGGGATATTACAACTCGATCAGACTCAAATACCCGTTTGTAACCATGTTTATTTGGCAAATAACCAGAAATTAAGTTCTTGTTTACGTCCAGTACGTGCTGCACATTATGCAAAGGAAGAATCTTGCCCGAAGATAACTTGAGGTTCACTCTTCCCTTTTTATGCACTCTGGCAGCACTCGAGTTTCCCATAGCTACTGATTCGCCTTCCTTAACCTGTCGGTTGGAGGAAAAAGAATCAATATTAGGGCATACATGGACATTTGCCCCTGTATCAACCCACCAGTCATTAGGCTGATACGATGACTCAAAAACAGAACATACGGTTACAAACCTCTGATTATCGGTACTGATAGATTCGGTCCCGGCTATGATAACATGAGCCTGTGGAACAACAATAGAGTCTGCAGGAGTTCCACGATCAGGATTCTGAAATCCCTGACCCTTCTTCCTGTGGCGGCATTGCCTAGCAAAGTGACCAGGCTTACCACAGTTGTAACATTCCCGCTTAGGTCTGTTGTCTTTCCCAATCGCAGCTCTTGGCTTAAGAAACTGTTTCTTTGCAGGGTTTCTGTTCTGGGGGTTGTTCCTCTGTTGATAGGGTTGGCCCTTAGGCTTTCCCTTGGTTTCAACAATGTGTAACTTTGCCTCGAATTCAGTACTAAGAGATTCCTTGTCTCTAGTTCTACCTTCTTCCTCAATGCTGAAGGACACAAACAGGTCATCTAAAGACATGGGTTCCTTATTGTGTTTTAGTTTTAAACCAAATTCCTTCCAAGAAGGGGAAAGTTTGTTAATGAAGGCAGCAATTAGAAACTTATCAGCAAATGGCATGTCTTTCTGAGACATCTCGTGTATGATTGTTTGAAGGGTATTAGTCTGTTCAACAACAGACTTCTCATCTACCATTTTAAATTCTAAAAATCTGTCAACAATGTAAATCTCAGAACCCGCTCCTTCATTGGAGTATTTTTTATCGAGAGCTTCCCAAAGCTCTCTGGACGTAGAGGTAGTGCAGTATATATCATAGAGGGTGTCAGAAAGACAACTGAGAATTTTACCGTGACAGATAAAGTCTGTCTCGTTGTAGGACTCTAATCCGTAGGCCCTGGCAGGTTCGTGTAAGTCAGGTTAGATTTTCGGTTCTTTGAGAACCTTAACCAGTTTCAAGCAAGTCAGCCAGTAGGTCATCCTACGTTGCCATCTCTTAAAATTTAGGCCATCAAACTTCTCCGGTTTGGAGGAGTTATGAATGTTCGTGGTCAGTTCTTCTACGGTGTTCATCATGTAGATAGGAATTTTTCAACCAGAAAATAGAAAGTGGACAGAAGCTACGAAAATACTATTCTAAGATTGTTGGTTGAAATTCTAAATAATGCAAATAGGAAGAAGTAAAATTAAAACAAGAAATAGTATAGGATTCGAAGCACGTTACATGCTGTCCTTAGAATAGAATTTTGCCCCACGAACAGTACAGTGGGTTCCTGACGATCTATCCCCGAGATACAATGAATCCTTCGATTCACTTCACCGTGCACCCGGTGGCGAATCCCACGAACGATCACAACTTTGCCCGAAGAATAGAGATTGGACGGAGGAGTTTTGGAGGAATTTTGGTTCTGGTATTTTTCTCTTCTTTTTTTTCGTCTCTGTGAGATTGTTCTTTCGTGCGAACAGAGAGCGAGAGAGAGAGAGAGAGAAAAGAAAAAACCGATTCTGTTTTTCTCAGATCTCAGGATCGTGTCCTGATATATCTCTCACGTAACCTTTCCCACTTTTACCGTAACGGGATTACGTGAGAACAGTTCCGCGGAAGACCAGCAACCCACCAGACCAAATCAAAGAAAGTAAAAAATAAAATAAAATAAGTTATAAAATTACCTTTGTACCCGTGTCCGTTCCGCGGTATGCAAGCGTGCAAAGTGCTAAGTGCGCGAATAATTAACGCGTAAAAACACGCATTAAATCGTGCACCCGCTCGCGGGTTGGATGAGATCAAGCCCATCCCCTATAAAGCCCACTTACACACTAAGAGGGGTAAAGCAATATATGGAAAGGAGAATGACTTCTCCTTTCCCATGTGGGACTAAAAGAAAGGAGTGCTTTGTTGAATCATATAGTTTAGATAAATCTAACAATAAATCTAACAATCCCCCACATGATTCAACAAAAGAAGAAAGGAAGGTATATCACGATAGGACGTATAGGAAGGAAAATAAGATATGGGCAATCACAATGTGTATCAGGGGAAGGTGTCTTCCGGACTTGAACCTCCCCTTAGTGTTATACATCTCATCTATACAGACCCAAAGTGACTTAAGCCTTGAACTTAGGATCTTGCTTGTACAGACTCAACATACACACAAACACATTGTAGTCATTTGATCGTATCAACAGTTGTGCAATTTTTGGCCATGTGCTATCTCGTTTTCTTAAGAGCTCTAAAGAACAGCCCGAGTTCCCATAGAAATCGGCCCCACTTTCACTCTTAAATAGGTGAATCTTTTTAGATATTCTGCAATTTATATACCCTGCTTTACAAGCCACAGATTCATTGAGATTTTACAATCACCCTTTTATTTATTGCAGATCAACACTATACATTAGAGGAATGGTTCTTTACAATTACTATCATATAGTGTTTCCAGTCACACATCAATTTGGTTGTTACCCATTGAACCTTTTCTTGGTGCTTCCAATCAAAGGTTGGGTTGCCTTTGAGGTGACTCAATCTATGGGCTTTAACCCCATTCCTCTTGCCGTCTCCAACACAAGTCTCCTTGAGAGCCCTTTAGTTAGAGGATCTGCTAGATTGTTCTTTGATCTGACGAAGTCAATTACAATTACTCCACTGGATCGCAATTGCTTCACCCGATTGTACCTCAGACGTATATGTCTGGATTTTCCATTATAACTTGTCCTTTGAGCATTTGCTATTGCAGCTTGGCTGTCAAAGTGTACATGGATAGCATGAACTGGTTTGCTCCACAGAGGAATATCTGTTACCAGATTCCTAAGCCAGTCAGCTTCCTCACTGGTGAGGTCAAGAGCTATAAATTCTGCCTCCATAGTAGATCTAGAAATACAGGTCTGCCTGGTAGAGTTCCACGCAACAGCAGCTCCACCCAATTTGAATACATATCCACTTGTGGCTTTGGTCTCATCTGTATCGGAGATCTAGTTCGCATCAGTATACCCTTCTAATACAGATGGGTATCCTCCATAGAATAATCCATGGGATATCGTGCCCTTTAGGTATCTCATTACCCGTTCCAAGGCAGTCCAATGTGAACTATTCGGATTGCTAGTATACCGACTAAGCTTTCCTACTGCGTAGGAAATATCAGGTCTGCTACGATTAGCAATATAGTTCAGGCATCCGATTTGCTGAGAATACTTCAACTGAGCCACACTGTCTCCTTTATTCTTCTTCAACCTGATACTTGCATCATATGGAGTACTTACAGGTTTAGAATCAAAATAGTTAAATCTTTTTAGAACCTTTTCTATATAGTGAGATTGGGAGATACCAATTCCCTCAGAAGTGCGACTTAATTTAAGTCCTAAAATTACATCAGCAGGTCCTATATCTTTCATATCAAAATTTTGAGATAGAAATGATTTGATATCATAAATAATATCCATATCAGTACCAAAAATAAGAATGTCATCAACATACAGGCATAATATTACACAAGAGCTACCAATAGTTTTGCTATATACACATTTATCAGAATCATTAATAGCAAAACCATATGATAGAATTACGTTATCAAATTTATCATGCCATTGCTTTGGCGCTTGTTTCAGCCCATAGAGAGATTTAATTAATTTGCATACCTTGTGTTCTTGACCTGGAATAACAAACCCTTCAGGTTGTTCCATATAGATCTCTTTCTGTAAATCTCTATTCAGAAATGCAGTTTTTATATCCATTTGATGAATAAACAGTTTATGAACAGATGCAATGGCTATTAACATTCTAATTGTAGCAATTCTTGTAACAGGAGAGTAAGTGTCAAAAAAGTCTACCCCTTCTCTTTGTTTGAACCCTTTAGCCACTAACCTGGCTTTGAATTTCTCAATAGACCCATCAGGTCTTAACTTCTTTCTGAAGATCCATTTGCAACCTATTGGTTTGCAACCTGCAGGAAGGTTAACCAAATCCCAAGTTCTATTTGATATAATAGAATCTATTTCACTATTTATGGCCTCTTTCCAAAATAAGGAATCGACTGAGGACATAGCCCCTTGATAAGATATAGGATCCTCTTCAACGAGGTAGGTAAAAAAACCTTCACCTAGGTTTGGTTCTCGTCTTGTTCTTTTACTTCTCCAGGGTTCTGCTGGGGTAATCTCCTCTGGTTGTGAACTAGAGTTTACTACAGAGACTTGTGTAGAAATAAAAGAACTAGATATTCTATTTTTTAATGGAAAAACATTTTCAAAAAATGTAGCATCCCTAGATTCCATAACCGTGTTAGCATCAATACCATTTACCTCACTCTTAATTACAAGAAATCTATAAGCAGAACTATTTTTGTCATATCCCAAAAATACACAGTCTACGGTCTCTAGTTCTACCTTCTTCCTCAATACTGACGGACACAAACAGCTCATCTAAAGACATGGGTTCCTTATTGTGTTTTAGTTTTAAACCATATTCCTTCCAAGAAGGGGGAAGTTTGTTAATGAAGGCAGCAATTAGAAACTTATCAGCAAATGGCATGTCTTTCTGAGATATCTCATGTATGATTGTTTGAAGGGTATTAGTCTGTTCAACAACAAACTTCTCATCTACCATTTTAAATTCTAAAAATCTGTCAACAATGTAAATCTCAGAACCCGCTCCTTCATTGGAGTATTTTTTATCGAGAGCTTCCCAAAGCTCTCTGGACGTAGAGTTAGTACAGTATATATCATAGAGGGTGTCAGAAAGACAACTGAAAATTTTACCGTGAAAGATAAAGTCTGTCTCGTTGTAGGACTCTAATTCGTAGGTCCTGGCAGGTTCTTGTAAGTCAGGTTGAATTTCCGGTTCTTTGAGAACCTTAACCAGTTTCAAGCAAGTCAGCCAGTAGGTCATCCTACGTTGCCATCTCTTAAAATTCAGGCCATCAAACTTCTCCGGTTTAGAGGAGTTATGAATGTTCGTGGTCAGTTCTTCTACGGTGTTCATCATGTAGATAGGAATTTTTTAACCAGAAAATAGAAAGTGGACAAAAGCTATGCAAATACTATTCTAAGATTGTTGGTTGAAATCCTAAATAATGCAAATAGGAAGAAGTAAAATTAAAACAAGAAATAGTATCGGATTCAAGGCACGTTACACGCTGTCCTTAGAATAAAATTTTGCCCCACGAACAGTGCAGTGGGTTCCTGGCGATCTATCCCTGAGATACAACGAATCCTTCGATTCACTTCACCGTGCACCTGGTGGCGAATCCCACGAGGGATCACAACTTTGCCCGAAGAATAGAGATTGGACGGAGGAGTTTTGGAGGAATTTTGGTTCTGGTGTTTTTCTCTTCTTTTTTTTCGTCTCTGTGAGATTGTTCTTTCGTCCGAACAGAGAGCGAGAGAGAGAGAGAGAAAAGAAAAAACCGATTCTGTTTTTCTCAGATCTCAGGATCGTGTCCTGATATATCTATCACGTAACCTTTCCCACTTTTACCTTAACGGGATTACGTGAGAACAGTTCCGCGGAAGACCAGCAACCCACCAGGCCAAATCAACGGAAGTAAAAAATAAAATAAAATAAGTTATAAAATTATCTTTGTACCCGTGTCCGTTCCGCGACGCGCAAGCATGCAAAGTGCTAAGTGCACGAATAATAAACGCGTAAAAACGCGCATTAAATCGCGCACCCGCTCGCGGGTTGGATGAGATCAAGCCCATCCCCTATAAAGCCCACTTACCCACTAAGAGGGGTAAAGCAATATATGGAAAGGAGAATGACTTCTCCTTTCCCATGTGGGACTAAAAGAAAGGAGTGCTTTGTTGAATCATATAGTTTAGATAAATCTAACAATAAATCTAACAATCCCCCACATGATTCAACAAAAAAAGAAAGGAAGGTATATCACGATAGGACATATAGGAAGGAAAACAAGATATGGGCAATCACACTGTGTATCAGGGGAAGGTGTCTTCTGGACTTGAACCTCCCCTTAGTGTTATACATCTCATCTATACAGACCCAAAGTGACTTAAGTCTAGAACTTAGGATCTTGCTTGTACAGACTCAACATACACACAAACACATTATAGTCATTTGATCGTATCAACAGTTGTGCACTTTTCGGCCTTGTGCTATCTCGTTTTCTTAAGAGCTCTAGAGAACAGCCCAATTTTCCATAGAAAGCGGCCCCACTTTCACTCTTAAATAGGTGAATCTTTCTAGGTATTCTGCAATTTATATACCCTGCTTTACAAGCCACAAATTCATTGAGATTTTACAATCACCCTTTTATTTATTGCAGATCAACACTATACATTAGAGGAATGATTCTTTACAATTACTATCATATAGTGTTTCCAGTCACACATTAATTTTGTTGTTACCCATTGAACCTTTTCTTGGTGCTTCCAATCAAAGGTTGGGTTGCCTTTGAGGTGACTCAATCTATGGGCTTTAACCCCATTCCTCTTGCCGTCTCCAACACAAGTCTCCTTGAGAGCCCTTTAGTTAGAGGATCTGCTAGATTGTTCTTTGATCTGACGAAGTCAATTGCAATTACTCCACTGGATCGCAATTGCTTCACCCGATTGTACCTCAGACGTATATGTCTAGATTTTCCATTATAACTTGTCCTTTGAGCCTTTGCTATTGCAGCTTGGCTGTCACAGTGTAGAGGGATAGCATGAACTGGTTTGCTCCACAGAGAAATATCTGTTACCAGATTCCTAAGCCAGTCAGCTTCCTCACTGGTGAGGTCAAGAGCTATAAATTCTGCCTCCATAGTAGATCTAGAAATACCGGTCTGCCTGGTAGAGTTCCACGCAACAGCAGCTCCACCCAATGTGAATACATATCCACTTGTGGCTTTGGTCTTATCTGTATCGGAGATCCAGTTCGCATCAGTATACCCTTCTAATACAGATGGGTATCCTCCATAGAATAATCCATGGGATATCGTGCCCTTTAGGTATCTCATTACCCGTTCTAAGGCAGTCCAATGTGAACTATTCGGATTGCTAGTATACCGACTAAGCTTTCCTACTGCGTAGGAAATATCAGGTCTGGTACAATTAGCAATATAGTTCAGGCATCCGATTTGCTGAGAATACTTCAACTGAGCCACACTGTCTCCTTTATTCTTCTTCAACCTGATACTTGCATCATATGGAGTACTTACAGGTTTAGAATCAAAATAGTTAAATCTTTTTAGAACCTTTTCTATATAGTGAGATTGGGAGATACCAATTCCCTCAGAAGTGTGACTTAATTTAAGTCCTAAAATTACATCAGCATGTCCTAAATCTTTCATATCAAAATTTTGAGACAGAAATGATTTGATATCATAAATAATATCCATGTCAGTACCAAAAATAAGAATGTCATCAACATACAGGCATAATATTACACAAGAGCTACCAATAGTTTTGCTATATACACATTTATCAGAATTATTAATAGCAAAACTATATGATAGAATTACCTCGTCAAATTTATCATGCCATTGCTTTGGCGCTTGTTTCAGCCTATAGAGAGATTTAATTAATTTGCATACCTTGTGTTCTTGACCTGGAACAACAAACCCTTCAGGTTGTTCCATATAGATCTATTCCTGTAAATCTCTATTCAGAAATGCAGTTTTTACATCCATTTGATGAATAAACAGTTTATGAACAGATGCAATGGCTATTAACATTCTAATTGTAGCAATTCTTGTAACAGAAGAGTAAGTGTCAAAAAAGTCTACCCCTTCTCTTTGTTTGAACCCTTTAGCCACCAACCTGGCTTTGAATTTCTTAATAGACCCATCAGGTCTTAACTTCTTTCTGAAGATCCATTTGCAACTTATTGGTTTGCAACCTGCAGGAAGGTTAACCAAATCCCAAGTTCTATTTGATATAATAGAATCTATTTCACTATTTATGGCCTCTTTCCAAAATAAGGAATCGACTGAGGATATAGCCCCTTGATAAGATATAGGATCCTCTTCAACGAGGTAGGTAAAAAAACCTTCACCTAGGTTTGGTTCTCGTCTTGTTCTTTTACTTCTCCTGGGTTCTGCTGGGGTAATCTCCTCTGGTTGTGAACTAGAGGTTACTACAGGGACTTGTTTAGAAATAGAAGAACTAGATATTCTATTTTTCAATGGAAAAATATTTTCAAAAAATGTAGCATCCCTAGATTCCATAACCGTATTAGCATCAATACCATTTACCTCACTCTTAATTACAAGAAATCTATAAGCAGTACTATATTTGGCATATCCCAAAAATACACAGTCTACGGTCTCTAGTTCTACCTTCTTCCTCAATGTTGAAGGACACAAACAGGTCATCTAAAGACATGGTTTCCTTATTGTGTTTTAGTTTTAAACCAAATTCTTTCCAAGAAGGGGGAAGTTTGTTAATGAAGGCAGCAATTAAAAACTTATCAGCAAATGGCATATCTTTCTGAGACATCTCGTGTATGATTGTTTGAAGGGTATTAGTCTGTTCAACAACAGACTTCTCATCTACCATTTTAAATTCTAAAAATCTGTCAACAATGTAAATCTCAGAACCCGCTCCTTCATTGGAGTATTTTTTGTCGAGAGCTTCCCAAAGCTCTCTGGACGTAGAGGTAGTGCGGTATATATCATAGAGGGTGTCAGAAAGACAACTGAGAATTTTACCGTGACAGATAAAGTCTGTCTCGTTGTAGGACTCTAATTCGTAGGTTCTGGCAGGTTCGTGTAAGTCAGGTTGGATTTTCGGTTCTTTGAGAACCTTAACCAGTTTCAAGCAAGTCATCTAGTAGGTCATCCTACGTTGCCATCTCTTAAAATTCAGGCCATCAAACTTCTCCGGTTTGGAGGAGTTATGAATGTTCGTGGTCAGTTCTTCTACGGTGTTCATCATGTAGATAGGATTTTTTCAACCAGAAAATAGAAAGTGGACAGAAGCTACGAAAATACTATTCTAAGATTGTTGGTTGAAATCCTAAATAATGCAAATAGGAAGAAGTAAAATTAAAACAAGAAATAGTATAGGATTCGAGGCACGTTACACGCTGTCCTTAGAATAGAATTTCGTCCCACGAACAGTGCAGTAGGTTCCGGGCGATCTATCCCCGAGATACAACGAATCCTTCGATTCACTTCACGGTGCACCCGGTGGCGAATCCCACGAACGATCACAACTTTGCCCCAAAAATAGAGATTGGACGGAGGAGTTTCGGAGAAATTTTGGTTCTGGTGTTTTTCTCTTCTTTTTTTTTTCGTCTCTGTGAGATTGTTCTTTCGTCCGAACCAGAGAGTGAGAGAGAGAGAGAGAAAAGAAAAAACCGATTCTGTTTTTCTCAGATCTCAGGATCGTGTCCTGATATATCTCTCACGTAACCTTTCCCACTTTTACCGTAACGGGATTACGTGAGAACAGTTCCGTGGAAGACCAGCAACCCACCAGACCAAATCAACGGAAGTAAAAAATAAAATAAAATAAGTTATGAAATTACCTTTGTACCCGTGTCCTTTCTGCGGTGCGCAAAGTGCTAAGTGCGCGAATAATAAACGCGTTAAAACGCGCATTAAATCGCGCACCCGCTCGCGGGTTGGATGAGATCAAGCCCATCCCCTATAAAGCCCACTTACCCACTAAGAGGGGTAAAGCAATATATGAAAAGGAGAATGACTTCTCCTTTCCCATGTGGGACTAAAAGAAAGGAGTGCTTTGTTGAATCATATAGTTTAGATAAATCTAACAATAAATCTAACAATCCCCCACATGATTCAACAAAAGAAGAAAGGAAGGTATATCACGATAGGACATATAGGAAGGAAAACAAGATATGGGCAATCACACTGTGTATCAGGGGAAGGTGTCTTCCGGACTTGAACCTCCCCTTAGTATTATACATCTCATCTATACAGACCCAAAGTGACTTAAGTCTTGAACTTAGGATCTTGCTTGTACAGACTCAACATACACACAAACACATTGTAGTCATTTGATCTTATCAACAGTTGTGCACTTTTTTCCCATGTGCTATCTCGTTTTCTTAAGAGCTCTAGAGAACAGCCCGAGTTTTCATAGAAATCGGCCCCACTTTCACTCTTAAATAGGTGAATCTTTCTAGGTATTCTGCAATTTATATACCCTGCTTTACAAGCCACAGATTCATTGAGGTTTTACAATCACCCTTTTATTTATTGCAGATCAACACTATACATTAGAGGAATGGTTCTTTACAATTACTATCATATAGTGTTTCCAGTCACATATCAATTTTGTTGTTACCCATTGAACCTTTTCTTGGTACTTCCAATCAAAGGTTGGGTTGCCTTTGAGGTGACTCAATCTATGGGCTTTAACACCATTCCTCTTGCCGTCTCCAACACAAGTCTCCTTGAGAGCCCTTTAGTTAGAGGATCTGCTAGATTGTTCTTTGATCTGACGAAGTCAATTACAATTACTCCACTGGATCGCAATTGCTTCACCTGATTGTACCTCAGACGTATATGTCTGGATTTTCCATTATAACTTGTCCTTTGAGCCTTTGCTATTGCAGCTTGGCTGTCACAGTGTACAGGGATAGCATGAACTGGTTTGCACCACAGAGGAATATCTGTTACCAGATTCCTAAGCCAGTCAGCTTCCTCACTGGTGAGGTCAAGAGCTATAAATTCTGCCTCCATAGTAGATCTAGAAATACAGGTCTGCCTGGTAGAGTTCCACGCAACAGCAGCTCCACCCAATGTGAATACATATCCACTTGTGGCTTTGGTCTCATCTGTATCGGAGATCCAGTTCGCATCAGTATACCCTTCTAATACAGATAGGTATCCTCCATAGAATAATCCATGGGATATCGTGCCCTTTAGGTATCTCATTACCCGTTCCAAGGCAGTCCAATGTGAACTATTCGGATTGCTAGTATACCGACTAAGCTTTCCTACTGCGTAGGAAATATCAGGTCTGGTACGATTAGCAATATAGTTCAGGCATCCGATTTGCTAAGAATACTTCAACTGAGCCACACTGTCTCCTTTATTCTTCTTTAACCTGATACTTGCATCATATGGAGTACTTACAGGTTTAGAATCAAAATAGTTAAATTTTTTTAGAACCTTTTCTATATAGTGAGATTGGGAGATACCAATTCCCTCAGAAGTGCGACTTAATTTAAGTCCTAAAATTACATCAGCATGTCCTAAATCTTTCATATCAAAATTTTGAGACAGAAATGATTTGATATCATAAATAATATCCATGTCAGTACCAAAAATAAGAATGTCATCAACATACATGCATAATATTACATAAGAGCTACCAATAGTTTTGCTATATACATATTTATCAGAATCATTAATAGCAAAACCATATGATAGAATTACCTTGTCAAATTTATCATGCCATTGCTTTGGCGCTTGTTTCAGCCCATAGAGAGATTTAATTAATTTGCATACCTTGTGTTCTTGACCTGGAACAACAAACCCTTCAGGTTGTTCCATATAGATCTCTTCCTGTAAATCTTCATTCAGAATTGCAGTTTTTACATCCATTTGATTAATAAACAGTTTATGAACAGATGCAATGGCTATTAACATTCTAATTGTAGCAATTCTTGTAACAGGAGAGTAAGTGTCAAAAAAGTCTACCCCTTCTCTTTGTTTGAACCCCTTAGCCATTAACCTGGCTTTGAATTCCTCAATAGACCCATCAGGTCTTAACTTCTTTCTGAAGATCCATTTGCAACCTATTGGTTTGCAACCTGCAGGAAGGTTAACCAAATCCCAAGTTCTATTTGATATAATAGAATCCATTTCACTATTTATTGCCTCTTTCCAAAATAAGGAATCGACTGAGGACATAGTCCCTTGATAAGATATAGGATACTCTTCAACGAAGTAGTTAAAAAAACCTTCACCTAGGTTTGGTTCTCGTCTTGTTCTTTTACTTCTCCTGGATTCTGCTGGGGTAATCTCCTCTGGTTGTGAACTAGAGGTTACTACAGGGACTTGTGTAGAAATAGAAGAACTAGATATTCTATTTTTCAATGGAAAAATATTTTCAAAAAATGTAGCATCCCTAGATTCCATAACCGTGTTAGCATCAATACCATTTACCTCACTCTTAATTACAAGAAATCTATAAGCAGTACTATTTTTGGCATATCCCAAAAATATACAGTCTACGGTCTCTAGTTCTACCTTCTTCCTCAATGCTGAAGGACACAAACAGCTCATCTAAAGACATGGGTTCCTTATTGTGTTTTAGTTTTAAACCAAATTCCTTCCAAGAAGGGGGAAGTTTGTTAATGAAGGCAACAATTAGAAACTTATCAGCAAATGGCATGTCTTTCTGAGACATCTCGTGTATGATTGTTTGAAGGGTATTAGTCTGTTCAACAACAGACTTCTCATCTATCATTTTAAATTCTAAAAATCTGTCAGCAATGTAAATCTCAGAACCCGCTCCTTCATTGGAGTATTTTTTATCGAGAGCTTCCCAAAGCTCTCTGGACGTAGAGGTAGTGCAGTATATATCATAGAGGGTGTCAGAAAGACAACTGAGAATTTTACCGTGACAGATAAAGTCTGTCTCATTGTAGGACTCTAATTCGTAGGTCCTGGCAGGTTCGTGTAAGTCAGGTTGGATTTCTGGTTCTTTGAGAATCTTAACCAGTTTCAAGCAAGTCAGCCAGTAGGTCATCCTACGTTGCCATCTCTTAAAATTCAGGCCATCAAACTTCTCCGGTTTGAAGGAGTTTTGAATGTTCGTGGTCAGTTCTTCTACGGTGTTCATCATGTAGATAGAAAATTTTTAACCAGAAAATAGAAAGTGGACAGAAGCTACGAAAATACTATTCTAAGATTGTTGGTTAAAATCCTAAATAATGCAAATAGGAAGAAGTAAAATTAAAACAAGAAATAGTATAGGATTCGAGGCACGTTACACGCTGTCCTTAGAATAGAATTTCGCCCCACGAACAGTACAGTGGGTTCCTGGCGATCTATCCCCGAGATACAACGAATCCTTCGATTCACTTCACCGTGCACCCGGTTGCGAATCCCACGAACGATCACAACTTTGCCCGAAGAATAGAGATTGGACGGAGGAGTTTTGGAGGAATTTTGGTTCTGGTGTTTTTCTCTTCTTTTTTTCGTCTCTGTGAGATTGTTCTTTCGTCCGAACAGAGAGCGAGAGAGAGAGAGAAAAGAAAAAACTGATTCTGTTTTTCTCAGATCTCAGGATCGTGTCCTGATATATCTCTCACGTAACCTTTTCCACTTTTACCGTAACGGGATTACGTGAGAACAGTTTCGCGGAAGACCAGCAACCCACCAGACCAAATCAACGGAAGTAAAAAATAAAATAAAATAAGTTATGAAATTACCTTTGTACCCGTGTCCGTTCCGCGGCGTGCAAAGTGCTAAGTGCACGAATAATAAACGCGAAAAAATGCACATTAAATCGCGCACCCGCTCGAAGGTTGGATGAGAACAATCCCATCCCAAATAAAGCCCACTTACCCACTAAAAGGGGTAAAGCAATATATGGAAAGGAGAATGACTTCTCCTTTCCCATGTGGGACTAAAAGAAAGGAGTGCTTTGTTGAATCATATAGTTTAGATAAATCTAACAATAAATCTAACAATCCCCCACATGATTCAACAAAAGAAGAAAGGAAGGTATATCACGATAGGACATATAGGAAGGAAAACAATATATGGGCAATCACACTGTGTATCAGGGGAAGGTGTCTTCCGGACTTGAACCTCCCCTTAGTGTTATACATCTCATCTATACAGACCCAAAGTGACTTAAGTCTTGAACTTAGGATCTTGCTTGTACAGACTCAACATACACACAAACACATTGTAGTCATTTGATCGTATCAACAGTTGTGCACTTTTCGGCCATGTGCTATCTCGTTTTCTTAAGAGCTCTAGAGAACAGCCCGAGTTCCCATAGAAATTGGCCCCACTTTCACTCTTAAATAGGTGAATCTTTCTAGGTATTCTGCAATTTATATACCCTGCTTTACAAGCCACAGATTCATTGAGATTTTACAATCACCATTTTATTTATTGCAGATCAACAGTATAAATTAGAGGAATGTTCTTTACAATTACTATCATATAGTGTTTCCAGTCACACATCAATTTTATTGTTACCCATTGAACCTTTTCTTGGTGCTTCCAATCAAAGGTTGGGTTGCCTTTGAGGTGACTCAATCTATGGGCTTTAACCCTATTCCTCTTGCCGTCTCCAACACAAGTCTCCTTGAGAGCCCTTTAGTTAGATGATCTGCTAGATTGTTCTTTGATCTAACGAAGTCAATTGTAATTACTCTACTGGATCGCAATTGCTTCACCCGATTGTACCTCAGACGTATATGTCTGGATTTTCCATTATAACTTGTCCTTTGAGCCTTTGCTATTGCAGCTTGGCTGTCACAGTGTAGAGGGATAGCATGAACTGGTTTGCTCCACAGAGGAATATCTGTTACCAGATTCCTAAGCCAGTCAGCTTCCTCACTGGTGAGGTCAAGAGCTATAAATTCTGCCTCCATAGTAGATCTAGAAATACAGGTCTGCCTGGTAGAGTTCCACGCAATAGCAGCTCCACCCAATGTGAATACATATCCACTTGTGGCTTTGGTCTTATCTGTATCGGAGATCCAGTTCGCATCAGTATACCCTTCTAATACAGATGGGTATCCTCCATAAAATAATCCATGGGATATCGTGCCCTTTAGGTATCTCATTACCCGTTCCAAGGCAGTCCAATGTGAACTATTCGGATTGCTAGTATACCGACTAAGCTTTGCTACTGCGTAGGAAATATCAGGTCTGGTACGATTAGCAATATAGTTCAGGCATCCGATTTGCTGAAAATCCTTCAACTGAGCCACACTGTCTCCTTTATTCTTCTTCAACCTGATACTTGCATCATATGGAGTACTTACAGGTTTAGAATCAAAATAGTTAAATCTTTTTAGAACCTTTTCTATATAGTGAGATTGGGAGATACCAATTCCCTCAGAAGTGCGACTTAATTTAAGTCCTAAAATTACATCAGCAGGTCCTAAATCTTTCATATCAAAATTTTGAGACAGAAATGATTTGATATCATAAATAATATCCATGTCAGTACCAAAAATAAGAATGTCATCAACATACAGGCATAATATTACACAAGAGCTACCAATAGTTTTGCTATATACACATTTATCAGAATCATTAATAGCAAAACCATATGATAGAATTACGTTGTCAAATTTATCATGCCATTGCTTTGGCGCTTGTTTCAGCCCATAAAGAGATTTAATTAATTTGCATACCTTGTGTTCTTGACCTGGAATAACAAACCCTTCAGGTTGTTCCATATAGATCTCTTCCTATAAATCTCCATTCAGAAATACATTTTTATATCCATTTGATGAATAAACAGTTTATGAACAGATGCAATGGCTATTAACATTCTAATTATAGCAATTCTTGTAACAGGAGAGTAAGTGTCAAAAAAGTCTACCCCTTCTCTTTGTTTGAACCCTTTAGCCCCTAACCTGGCTTTGAATTTCTCAATAGACCCATCAGGTCTTAACTTCTTTCTGAAGATCCATTTGCAACCTATTGGTTTGCAACCTGCAGGAAGGTTAACCAAATCCCAAGTTCTATTTGATATAATAGAATCCATTTCACTATTTATGGCCTCTTTCCAAAATAAGGAATCGACTGAGGACATAGCCCCTTGATAAGATATAGGATCCTCTTCAACGAGGTAGGTAAAAAAACCTTCACCTAGGTTTGGTTCTCGTCTTGTTCTTTTACTTCTCCCGGGTTCTGCTGGGGTAATCTCCTCTGGTTGTGAACTAGAGGTTACTACAGGGACTTGTGTAGAAATAGAAGAACTAGATATTCTATTTTTCAATGGAAAAACATTTTCAAAAAATGTAGCATCCCTAGATTCCATAACCGTGTTAGCATCAATACCATTTACCTCACTCTTAATTACAAGAAATCTATAAGCTGTACTATTTTTGGCATATCCCAAAAATACACAGTCTACGGTCTCTAGTTCTACCTTCTTCCTCAATGCTGAAGGACACAAACATGTCATCTAAAGACATGGGTTCCTTATTGTGTTTTAGTTTTAAACCAAATTCCTTCCAAGAAGGGTGAAGTTTGTTAATGAAGGCAGCAATTAGAAACTTATCAGCAAATGGCATATCTTTCTGAGACATCTCGTGTATGATTGTTTGAAGGGTATTAGTCTGTTCAACAACATACTTCTCATCTACCATTTTAAATTCTAAAAATCTGTCAACAATGTAAATCTCAGAACCCGCTCCTTCATTGGAGTATTTTTTATCGAGAGCTTCCCAAAGCTCTCTGGACGTAGAGGTAGTGCAGTATATATCATAGAGGGTGTCAGAAAGACAACTGAGAATTTTACCGTGACAGATATAGTCTGTCTCATTGTAGGACTCTAATTCGTAGGTCCTGGCAGGTTCGTGTAAGTCAGGTTGGATTTTCGGTTCTTTGAGAACCTTAACCAGTTTCAAGCAAGTCAGCCAGTAGGTCATCCTACGTTGCCATCTCTTAAAATTCAGGCCATCAAACTTCTCCGGTTTGGATGAGTTATGAATGTTCGTGGTCAGTTCTTCTACGGTGTTCATCATGTAGATAGGAATTTTTCAACCAAAAAATAGAAAGTGGACAGAAGCTACGAAAATACTATTCTAAGATTGTTGGTTGAAATCCTAAATAATGCAAATAGGAAGAAGTAAAATTAAAACAAGAAATAGTATAGGATTCGAGGCACGTTACACGCTGTCATTAGAATAGAATTTCGCCCCACGAACAGTGCAGTGGGTTCCTGGCGATCTATCCCCGAGATACAACGAATCCTTCGATTCACTTCACCGTGCACCCGGTGGCGAATCCCACGAACGATCACAACTTTGCCCGAAGAATAGAGATTGGACGGAGGAGTTTTGGAGGAATTTTGGTTCTGGTGTTTTTTTTTTCTTTTTTTCGTCTCTGTGAGATTGTTCTTTCGTCCGAACAAAGAGCGAGAGAGAGAGAGAGAGAAAAGAAAAAACCGATTCTGTTTTTCTCAGATCTCAGGATCGTGTCCTGATATATCTCTCATGTAACCTTTCCCACTTTTACCATAACGGGATTACGTGAGAACAGTTCCGCGGAAGACCAGAAACCCACCAGACCAAATCAACGGAAGTAAAAAATAAAATAAAATAAGTTATGAAATTACCTTTGTACCCGTGTCTGTTCCGCGGTGCGCAATCGTGCAAAGTACAAAGTGCGTGAATAATAAATGCGTAAAAATACGCATTAAATCGTGCACCCGCTCGCGGGTTGGATGAGATCAAGCCCATCCCCTATAAAGCCCACTTACCCACTAAGAGGGGTAAAGCAATATATGGAAAGGAGAATGACTTCTCCTTTCCCATGTGGGACTAAAAGAAATGAGTGCTTTGTTGAATCATATAGTTTAGATAAATCTAACAATAAATCTAACAATCCCCCACATGATTCAACAAAAGAAGAAAGGAAGGTATATCACGATAGGACATATAGGAAGGAAAACAAGATATGGGCAATCACACTGTGTATCAGGGGAAGGTGTCTTCCGGACTTGAACCTCCCCTTAGTGTTATACATCTCATCTATACAGACCCAAAGTGACTTAAGTCTTGAACTTAGGATCTTGCTTGTACAGACTCAACATACACACGAACACATTGTAGTCATTTGATCGTATCAACAGTTGTGCACTTTTCGGCCATGTGCTATCTCGTTTTCTTAAGAGATCTAGAGAACAGCCCGAGTTCCCATAGAAATCGACCCCACTTTCACTCTTAAATAGGTGAATCTTTCAAGGTATTCTGCAATTTATATACCCTGCTTTACAAGCCACAGATTCATTGAGATTTTACAATCACCCTTTTATTTATTGCAGATCAACACTATACATTAGAGGAATGGTTCTTCACAATTACTATCATATAGTGTTTCCAGTTACACATCAATTTTGTTATTACCCATTGAACCTTTTCTTGGTGATTCCAATCAAAGGTTGGGTTGCCTTTGAGGTGACTTAATCTGTGGGCTTTAACCCCATTCCTCTTGCCGTCTCCAACACAAGTCTCCTTGAAAGCCCTTTAGTTAGAGGATCTGCTAGATTGTTCTTTGATCTGATGATGTCAATTGCAATTACTCCACTGGATCGCAATTGCTTCACCCGATTGTACCTCAGACGTATATGTCTGGATTTTCTATTAAAACTTGTCCTTTGAGCCTTTGCTATTGCAGCTTGGCTGTCACAGTGTACAGGGATAGCATGAACTGGTTTGCTCCACAGAGGAATATCTGTTACCAGATTCCTAAGCCAGTCAGCTTCCTCACTGGTGAGGTCAAGAGCTATAAATTCTGCCTCCATAGTAGATCTAGAAATACAGGTCTGCCTGGTAGAGTTCCACGCAACAGCAGCTCCACCCAATGTGAATACATATCCACTTGTGGCTTTGGTCTCATCTGTATCGGAGATCCAGTTCGTATCAGTATACCCTTCTAATACAGATGGGTATCCTCCATAGAATAATCCATGGGATATCGTGCCCTTTAGGTATCTCATTACCCGTTCCAAGGCAGTCCAATGTGAACTATTCGGATTGCTATTATACCGACTAAGCTTTCCTACTGCGTAGGAAATATCAGGTCTGCTACGATTAGCAATATAGTTCAGGCATCCGATTTGCTGAGAATACTTCAACTGAGCCACACTGTCTCCTTTATTCTTCTTTAACCTGATACTTGCATCATATGGAGTACTTACAGGTTTTGAATCAAAATAGTGAAATCTTTTTAGAACCTTTTCTATATAGTGAGATTGGGAGATACCAATTCCCTCAGAAGTGCGACTTAATTTAAGTCCTAAAATTACATCAGCAGGTCCTAAATCTTTAATAACAAAATTTTGAGACATAAATAATTTGATATCATAAATAATATCCATGTCAGTACCAAAAATAAGAATGTCATCAACATACAGGCATAATATTACACAAGAGCTACCAATAGTTTTGCTATATACACATTTATCAGAATCATTAATAGCAAAACCATATGATAGAATTACCTTGTCAAATTTATCATGCCATTGCTTTGGCGCTTGTTTCAGCCCATAGAGAGATTTAATTAATTCGCATACCTTGTGTTCTTGACCTGGAACAACAAACCCTTCGGGTTGTTCCATATAGATCTCTCCCTGTAAATCTCCATTCAGAAATGCAGTTTTTACATCCATTTGATGAATAAACAGTTTATGAACAGATGCAATGGCTATTAACATTCTAATTGTAGTAATTCTTGTAACAGGAGAGTATCTGTCAAAAAAGTCTACCCCTTCTATTTGTTTGAACCCTTTAGCCACTAACCTGGCTTTGAATTTCTCAATAGACCCATCAGGTCTTAACTTCTTTCTGAAGATCCATTTGCAACCTATTGGTTTGCAACCTCTAGGAAGGTTAACCAAATCCCAAGTTCTATTTGATATAATAGAATCCATTTCACTATTTATGGCCTCTTTCCAAAATAAGGAATCGACTGAGGACATAGCCCCTTGATAAGATATAGGATCATCTTCAACGAGGTAGGTAAAAAAACCTTCACCTAGGTTTGGTTCTCGTCTTGTTCTTTTACTTCTCCTGGGTTCTGCTGGGGTAATCTCCTCTGGTTGTGAACTAGAGGTTACTACAGGGACTTGTGTAGAAATAGAAGAACTAGATATTCTATTTTTCAATGGAAAAATATTTTCAAAAAATATAGCATCCCTAGATTCCATAACCGTGTTAGCATCAATACCATTTATCTCACTCTTAATTACAAGAAATCTATAAGCAGTACTATTTTTGGCATATCCCAAAAATACACAGTCTACGGTCTCTAGTTCTACCTTCTTCCTCAATACTGAAGGACACAAACAGGTCATCTAAAGACATGGGTTCCTTATTGTGTTTTAGTTTTAAACCAAATTCCTTCCAAGAAGGGAGAAGTTTGTTAATGAAGGCAGCAATTAGAAACTTATCAGCAAATGGCATGTCTTTCTGAGACATCTCGTGTATGATTGTTTGAAGGGTATTAGTCTGTTCAACAACAGACTTCTCATCTACCATTTTAAATTCTAAAAATCTGTCAACAATGTAAATCTCAGAACCCGCTCCTTCATTGGAGTATTTTTTATCGAGAGCTTCCCAAAGCTCGCTGGACGTAGAGGTAGTGCAGTATATATCATAGAGGGTGTCAGAAAGACAACTGAGAATTTTACCGTGACAGATAAAGTCTGTCTCGTTGTAGGACTCTAATTCGTAGGTCCTGGCAGGTTCGTGTAAATCAGGTTGGATTTTCGGTTCTTTGAGAACCTTAACCAGTTTCAAGCAAGTCAGCCAGTAGGTCATCCTACGTTGCCATCTCTTAAAATTCAGGCCATCAAACTTCTTCGGTTTGGAGGAGTTATGAATGTTCGTGGTTAGTTCTTCTACGGTGTTCATCATGTAGATAGGAATTTTTCAACCAGAAAATCGAAAGTGGACAGAAGCTACGAAAATACTATTCTAAGATTGTTGGTTGAAATCCTAAATAATGCAAATAGGAAGAAGTAAAATTAAAATAAGAAATAGTATAGGATTCGAGGCACGTTACACGCTGTCCTTAGAATATAATTTCGCTCCACGAACAGTGCAGTGGGTTCCTGGCGATCTATCCCCGAGATACAACGAATCCTTCGATTCACTTCACCGTGCACTCGGTGGCGAATCCCAAGAACGATCACAACTTTGCCCCAAGAATAGAGATTGGACGGAGGAGTTTTGGAGGAATTTTGGTTCTGGTGTTTTTCTCTTTTTTTTTTTCGTCTCTGTGAGATTGTTCTTTCGTCCGAACAGAGAGCGAGAGAGAGAGAGAGAAAAGAAAAAACCGATTCTGTTTTTCTCAGATCTCAGGATCGTGTCCTGATATATCTCTCACGTAACCTTTCTCACTTTTACCGTAACAGGATTACGTGAGAACAGTTCCGCGGAAGACCAGCAACCCACCAGACCAAATCAACGGAAGTAAAAAATAAAATAAAATAAGTTATGAAATTACCTTTGTACCCGTGTCCGTTCCGCGGCGCGCAAGCGTGCAAAGTGCTAAGTACGCGAATAATAAACGCGTAAAAATGCGCATTAAATCGCGCACCCGCTCGCGGGTTGGATGAGATCAAGCCCATCCCCTATAAAGCCCACTTACCTTCTAAGAGGGGTAAAGCAATATATGGAAAGGAGAATGACTTCTCCTTTCCCATATGGGACTAAAAGAAAGGAGTGCTTTGTTGAATCATATAGTTTAGATAAATCTAAGAATAAATCTAACAATCCCCCACATGATTCAACAAAAGAAGAAAGGAAGGTATATCACGATAGGACATATAGGAAGGAAAACAAGATATGGGCAATCACACTGTGTATCAGGGGAAGGTGTCTTCCGGACTTGAACCTCCCCTTAGTGTTATACATCTCATCTATACAGACCCAAAGTGACTTAAGTCTTGAACTTAGGATCTTGCTTGTACAGACTCAAAATACACACAAACACATTGTAGTCATTTGATCGTATCAACAGTTGTGCACTTTCGGCCATGTGCTATCTCGTTTTCTTAAGAGCTCTAGAGAACAGCCCGAGTTTCCATAGAAATCGACCCCACTTTCACTCTTAAATAGGTGAATCTTTCTAGGTATTCTGCAATTTATATACCCTGCTTTACAAGCCACAGATTCATTGAGATTTTACAATCACCCTTTTATTTATTGCAGATCAATACTATACATTAGAGGAATGGTTCTTTACAATTACTATCATATAGTATTTCCAGTCACACATCAATTTTGTTGTTACCCATTGAACCTTTTCTTGGTGCTTCCAATCAAAGGTTGGGTTGCCTTTGAGGTGACTCAATCTATGGGCTTTAACCCCATTTCTTTTGCCGTCTCTAACACAAGTCTCCTTGAGAGCCCTTTAGTTAGAGGATCTGCTAGATTGTTCTTTGATCTGACGAAGTCAATTGCAATTACTCCACTGGATCGCAATTGCTTCACCCGATTGTACCTCAGACGTATATGTCTGGATTTTCCATTATAACTTGTCCTTTGAGCCTTTGCTATTGCAGCTTGGCTGTCACAGTGTAGAGGGATAGCATGAACTGGTTTGCTCCACAGAGGAATATCTGTTACCAGATTCCTAAGCCAGTCAGCTTCCTCACTGGTGAGGTCAAGAGCTATAAATTCTGCATCCATAGTAGATCTAGAAATACAGGTCTGCCTGGTAGAGTTCCACGCAACAGCAGCTCCACCCAATGTGAATACATATCCACTTGTGGCTTTGGTCTCATCTGTATCAGAGATCCAGTTCGCATCAGTATACCCTTCTAATACAGATGGGTATCCTCCATAGAATAATCCATGGGATATCGTGCCCTTTAGGTATCTCATTACCCGTTCCAAGGCAGTCTAATGTGAACTATTCGAATTGCTAGTATACCGACTAAGCTTTCCAACTGCGTAGGAAATATCAGGTCTGGTACGATTAGCAATATAGTTCAGGCATCCGATTTGCTGAGAATACTTCAACTGAGCCACACTGTCTCCTTTATTCTTCTTCAACCTGATACTTGCATCATATGGAGTACTTACAGGTTTAGAATCAAAATAGTTAAATCTTTTTAGAACCTTTTCTATGTAGTGAGATTGGGAGATACCAATTCCCTCAGAAGTGCGACTTAATTTAAGTCATAAAATTACATCAGCAGGTCCTAAATCTTTCATATCAAAATTTTGAGACAGAAATGATTTGATATCATAAATAATATACATTTCAGTACCAAAAATAAGAATGTCATCAACATACATGCATAATATTATACAAGAGCTACCAATAGTTTTGCTATATACACATTTATCAGAATCATTAATAGCAAAACCATATGATAGAATTACCTTGTCAAATTTATCATGCCATTGCTTTGGCGCTTGTTTCAGCCCATAGAGAGATTTAATTAATTTGCATACCTTGTGTTCTTGACCTGGAACAACAAACCCTTCAGGTTGTTCCATATAGATCTCTTCCTGTAAATCTCCATTCAGAAATGCAGTTTTTATATCCATTTGATGAATAAACAGTTTATGAACAGATGCAATGGCTATTAACATTCTAGCAATTCTTGTAACAGGAGAGTAAGTGTCAAAAAAGTCTACCCCTTCTATTTGTTTGAACCCTTTAGCCACTAACCTGGCTTTGAATTTCTCAATAGACCCATCAGGTCTTAACTTCTTTCTGAAGATCCATTTGCAACCTATTGGTTTGCAACCTGCAGGAAGGTTAACCAAATCCCAAGTTCTATTTGATATAATAGAATCCATTTCACTATTTATGGCGTCTTTCCAAAATAAGGAATCGACTGAGGACATAGCCCCTTGATAAGATATATGATCCTCTTCAACGAGGTAGGTAAAAAAACCTTCACCTAGGTTTGGTTCTCGTCTTGTTCTTTTACTTCTCCTGGGTTCTGCTGGGGTAATCTCCTCTGGTTATGAACTAGAGGTTACTACAGGGACTTGTGTAGAAATAGAAGAACTAGATATTCTATTTTTTAATGAAAAAATATTTTCAAAAAATGTAGCATCCCTAGATTCCATAACCGTGTTAGCATCAATTCTATTTACCTCACTCTTAATTACAAGAAATCTATAAGCAGTACTATTTTTGGCATATCCCAAAAATATACAATCTACGTTCTCTAGTTCTACCTTCTTCCTCAATGCTGAAGGACACAAACAGGTCATCTAAAGACATGGGTTCCTTATTGTGTTTTAGTTTTAAACCAATTTCCTTCCAAGAAGGGGGAAGTTTGTTAATGAAGGCAGCAATTAGAAACTTATCAGCAAATGGCATGTCTTTCTGAGATATCTCGTGTATGATTGTTTGAAGGGTATTAGTCTGTTCAACAACAGACTTCTCATCTACCATTTAAATTCTAAAAATCTGTCAACAATGTAAATCTCAGAACCCGCTCCTTCAGTGGAGTATTTTTTATCGAGAGCTTCCCAAAGCTCTCTGGACGTAGAGGTAGTGCAGTATATATCATAGAGGGTGTCAGAAAGACAACTGAGAATTTTACCGTGACAGATAAAGTTTGTCTCGTTGTAGGACTCTAATTCGTAGGTCCTGGCAGGTTCGTGTAAGTCAGGTTGGATTTCCGGTTCTTTGAGAACCTTAACCAGTTTCAAGCAAGTTAGCAAGTAGGTCATCCTACGTTGCCATCTCTTAAAATTCAGGCCATCAAACTTCTCCAGTTTGGGGGAGTTATGAATGTTCGTGGTTTGTTCTTCTACGGTGTTCATCATGTAGATAGGAATTTTTTAACCAGAAAATAGAAAGTGGACAGAAGCTACGAAAATACTATTCTAAGATTGTTGGTTGAAATCCTAAATAATGCAAATAGGAAGAAGTAAAATTAAAACAAGAAATAATATAGGATTCGAGACACGTTACACGCTGTCCTTAGAATAGAATTTTGCCCCACGAACAATGCAGTGGGTTCCTGGCGATCTATCCCCGAGATACAAAGAATCCTTCGATTCACTTCACCGTGCACCCGGTGGAGAATCCCACGAACGATCACAACTTTGCCCCAAGAATAGAAATTAGACGGAGGAGTTTTGGAGTAATTTTGGTTCTGGTGTTTTTTTCTTCTTTTTTTTGTCTCTGTGAGATTGTTCTTTCGTCCGAACAGAGAGCGAGAGAGAGAGAGAAAAGAAAAAACTGATTCTATTTTTTTCAGATCTCAGGATCGTGTCCTGATATATCTCTCACGTAACCTTTTCCACTTTTACCGTAACGGGATTACGTGAGAACAGTTCCGCGGAAGACCAGCAACCCACCAGACCAAATCAATGGAAGTAAAAAATAAAATAAAATAAGTTATAAAATTACCTTTGTACCCGTGTCCGTTCCGCGGCGCACAAGCGTGCAAAGTGCTAAGTGCACGAATAATAAACGCGTAAAAATGCGCATTAAATCGCGCACCCGCTCGCGGGTTGGATGAGATCAAGCCCATCCCCTGTAAAGCCCACTTACCCACTAAGAGGGGTAAAGCAATATATGGAAAGGAGAATGACTTCTCCTTTCCCATGTGGGACTAAAAGAAAGGAGTGCTTTGTTGAATCATATAGTTTAGATAAATCTAACAATAAATCTTACAATCCCCCACATGATTCAACAAAAGAAGAAAGAAAGGTATATCACGATAGGACATATAGGAAGGAAAACAAGATATGGGCAATCACACTGTGTATCAGGGGAAGGTGTCTTCCGGACTTGAACCTCCCCTTAGTGTTATATATCTCATCTATACAGACCCAAAGTGACTTAAGTCTTGAACTTAGGATCTTGCTTATACAGACTCAACATACACACGAACACATTGTAGTCATTTGATCGTATCAACAGTTGTGCACTTTTCGGCCATGTGCTATCTCGTTTTCTTAAGAGCTCTAGAGAACAGCCCGAGTTCCCATAGAAATCGGCCCCACTTTCACTCTTAAATAGATAAATTTTTCTAGGTATTCTGCAATTTATATACCCTACTTTACAAGCCACAAATTCATTGAGATTTTACAATCACCCTTTTATTTATTGCAGATCAACACTATACATTAGAGGAATGGTTCTTTACAATTACTATCATATAGTGTTTCCAGTCACACATTAATTTTGTTGTTACACATTGAACCTTTTCTTGGTGCTTCCAATCAAAGGTTGGGTTGCCTTTGAGGTGACTCAATCTATGGGCTTTAACCCCATTCCTCTTGCCGTCTCCAACACAAGTCTCCTTGAGAGCCCTTTAGTTAGAGGATCTGCTTGATTGTTCTTTGATCTGACGAAGTCAATTGCAATTACTCCACTGGATCGCAATTGCTTCACCCGATTGTAGCTCAAATGTATATGTCTGGATTTTCCATTATAACTTGTCCTTTGAGCCTTTGCTATTGCAGCTTGGCTGTCACAGTGTACAGGGATAGCATGAACTGGTTTAATCCACAGAGGAATATCTGTTACCAGATTCCTAAGCCAGTCAGCTTCCTCACTGGTGAGGTCAAGAGCTATAAATTCTGCCTCCATAGTAGATCTAGAAATACAGGTCTGCCTGGTAGAGTTCCATGCAACAGCAGCTCCACCCAATGTGAATACATATCCATTTGTGGCTTTGGTCTCATCTGTATCGGAGATCCAGTTCGTATCAGTATACCCTTCTAATACAGATGGGTATCCTCCATAGAATAATCCATGGGATATCGTGCCCTTTAGGTATCTCATTACCCGTTCCAAGGCAGTCCAATGTGAACTATTCGGATTGCTAGTATACCGACTAAGCTTTCCTACTGCGTAGGAAATATCAGGTCTGGTACGATTAGAAATATATTTTAGGCATCCGATTTGCTGAGAATACTTCAACTGATCCACACTGTCTCCTTTATTCTTCTTCAACCTGATACTTGCATCATATAGAGTACTTACAGGTTTAGAATCAAAATAGTTAAATCTTTTTAGAACCTTTTCTATATAGTGAGATTGGGACATACCAATTCCCTCAGAAGTGCGACTTAATTTAAGTCCTAAAATTACATCAGCAGGTCCTAAATCTTTTATATCAAAATTTTGAGACAGAAATGATTTGATATCATAAATAATATCCATGTCAGTACCAAAAATAAGAATGTCATCAACATACAGGCATAATATTACACAAGAGCTACCAATAGTTTTGCTATATACACATTTATCAGAATCATTAATAGCAAAACCATATGATAGAATTACCTTGTCAAATTTATCATGCCATTGCTTTGGCGCTTGTTTCAGCCCATAGAGAGATTTAAATAATTTGCATACCTTGTGTTCTTGACCTGGAACAACAAGCCCTTCAGGTTGTTCCATATAGATCTCTTCCTGTAAATCTCCATTCAGAAATGCAGTTTTTATATCCATTTGATGAATAAACAGTTTATGAACAGATGTAATGGCTATTAACATTCTAATTGTAGCAATTCTTGTAACAGAAAGACAACTGAGAATTTTATCGTGACAGATAAAGTCTGTCTCGTTGTAGGACTCTAATTCGTAGGTCCTGGCAGGTTCGTGTAAGTCAGGTTGGATTTTCGGTTCTTTGAGAACCTTAACCAGTTTCAAGCAAGTCAGCCAGTAGGTCATCCTACGTTGCCATCTCTTAAAATTCTGGCCATCAAACTTCTCCGGTTTGGAGGAGTTATGAATGTTCGTGTTCAGTTCTTCTACGGTGTTCATATGTAGATAGGAATTTTTCAACCAGAAAATAGAAAGTGGACAGAAGCTACGAAAATACTATTCTAAGATTGTTGGTTGAAATCCTAAATAATGCAAATAGGAAGAAGTAAAATTAAAACAAGAAATAGTACAGGATTCGAGGCACGTTACACGCTGTCCTTAGAATAGAATTTTGCCCCACGAACAGTGTAGTGGGTTCCGGACGATCTATCCCCGAGATACAATGAATCCTTCGATTCACTTCACCGTGCACCCGGTGGCGAATCCCACGAACGATCACAACTTTGCCCGAAGAATAGAGATTGGATGGAGGAGTTTTGGAGGAATTTTGGTTCTGGTATTTTTCTCTTCTTTTTTCGTCTCTGTGAGATTGTTCTTTCGTCCGAACAGAGAGCGAGAGAGAGAGAGAAAAGAAAAAACCGATTTTGTTTTTCTCAGATCTCAGGATCGTGTCTTGATATATCTCTCACGTAACCTTTCCCACTTTTACTGTAATGAGATTACGTGAGAACAGTTCCGCGGAAGACCAGCAACCCACCAGACCAAATCAACGGAAGTAAAAAATAAAATAAAATAAGTTATAAAATTACCTTTGTACTCGAGTCCGTTCTGCGGTGCGCAAGTGTGCAAAGTGCTAAGTGCGCGAATAATAAATGCGTAAAAACGTGCATTAAATCGTGCACCCGCTCGCGGGTTGGATGACATCAAGCCCATCCCCTATAAAGCCCACTTACCCACTTAGAGGGGTAAAGAAATATATGGAAAGGAGAATGACTTCTCCTTTCCCATATGGGACTAAAAGAAAGGAGTGCTTTATTGAATCATATAGTTTAGATAAATCTAACAATAAATCTATCAATCCCCCACATGATTCAACAAAAGAAGAAAGGAAGGTATATCACGATAGAATATATAGGAAGGAAAACAAGATATGGGCAATCATACTGTGTATCAGGGGAAGGTGTCTTCCGGACTTGAACCTCCCCTTAGTGTTATACATCTCATCTATACAGACCCAAAGTGACTTAAGTCTTGAACTTAGGATCTTGCTTGTACAGACTCAACATACACACGAACACATTGTAGTCATTTGATCGTATCAACAGTTGTGCACTTTTCGGCCATGTGCTATCTCGTTTTCTTAAGAGCTCTAGAGAACAGCCCGAGTTCCCATAGAAATTGGCCCCACTTTCACTCTTAAATAGGTGAATCTTTCTAGGTATTCTGCAATTTATATACCCTGCTTTACAAGCCACAGATTCATTGAGATTTTACAATCACCCTTTTATTTATTGCAGATCAACACTATACATTAGAGGAATGGTTCTTTACAATTACTATCATATAGTGTTTCCAGTCACACATCAATTTTGTTGTTATCCATTGAACCTTTTCTTGGTGCTTCCAATCAAAGGTTGGGTTGCCTTTGAGGTGACTCAATCTATGGGCTTTAACCCCATTCCTCTTGCCGTCTCCAACACAAGTCTCCTTGAGAGCCCTTTAGTTAGAGGATCTGCTAGATTATTCTTTGATCTGACGAAGTCAATTGCAATTACTCCACTGGATCGCAATTGCTTCACCCGATTGTAGCTCAGACGTATATGTCTGGATTTTCCATTATAACTTATCCTTTGAGCCTTTGCTATTGCAGCTTGGCTGTCACAGTGTACAGGGATAGCATGAACTGGTTTAATCCACAGAGGAATATCTGTTACCAGATTCCTAAGCCAGTCAGCTTCCTCACTGGTGAGGTCAAGAGCTATAAATTCTGCCTCCATAGTAGATCTAGAAATACAGGTCTGCCTGGTAGAGTTCCACGCAACAGCAGCTCCACCCAATGTGAATACATATCCACTTGTGGCTTTTGTCTCATCTGTATCGGAGATCCAGTTCGCATCAGTATACCCTTCTAATACAGATGGGTATCCTCCATAGAATAATCCATGGGATATCGTGCCCTTTAGGTATCTCATTACCCGTTCCAAGGCAGTCCAATGTGAACTATTCGGATTGCTAGTATACCGACTAAGCTTTCCTACTGCGTAGGAAATATCAGGTCTGGTACGATTAGCAATATAGTTCAGGCATCCGATTTGCTGAGAATACTTTAACTGAGTCACACTGTCTCCTTTATTCTTCTTCAACCTGATACTTGCATCATATGTAGTACTTACAGGTTTAGAATCAAAATAGTTAAATCTTTTTAGAACCTTTTCTATATAGTGAGATTGGAAGATACCAATTCCCTCAGAAGTGCGACTTAATTTAAGTCCTAAAATTACATCAGCAGGTCCTAAATCTTTCATATCAAAATTTTGAGACAGAAATGATTTGATATCATAAATAATATCCATGTCAGTACCAAAAATAAGAATGTCATCAACATACTGGCATAATATTACACAAGAGCTACCAATTATTTTGCTATATACACATTTATCAGAATCATTAATAGCAAAACCATATGATAGAATTACGTTGTCAAATTTATCATGCCATTGCTTTGGCGCTTGTTTCAGCCCATAGAGAGATTTAATTAATTTGCATACCTTGTGTTCCTGACCTGGAACAACAAACCCTTCAGGTTGTTCCATATTGTCACGACCCGCACCCAGTTTAGGGGCACGAGTGCATGGGTACGTCCAGCCTACGCCGCAGCATCGACGGTAGAACGCTGTCTAGGTCATGTAACTATCTAATCAAACTCACGTGAATATCCAACTCCATAGGGAGACGGGGATATCATAAAATAATGTTAGAAATACTCAATCACCTAAACTAAAGCACGATGAGATATCAAGGCAAACAAAGAAATACAAGACAAGTCTAACGACAGAATAATCATACCTGCAATCAGTAACATCCAATCCCCAAGTGTGTCAGAAACAAGTCCACTAAGGTCACAGTCTGGAAAATATTTTTCCAGTCAGGAAGGAGCAAAGTACATCTCTAAATAGCAGTTCTATATTAATAATATAAACTATGTAGCAGTTCTAGATATAAATATACGAGATGCATGTATAGGTACGAGAAATATAGAATAAAAGAAATACTGGAAATACTGTAAGTAAATGCAGGAAAAGAAACAATATGTCAACGAGCAAGAAACCTATGACTAAGTGTGTGAGTACTAGCTTAAACATGTGATCGGCTTGGGAACTTGATCAGGCTGGTTACATATGATTAGCTATGATTCATATAAAGTCAGGCTAACCGTTGGTTAGCTATGATGCATGTAGAGGTCAGGCTAATCACACGTAACAGCTATGAAGCATGTAAATGGTCAGGCCGCACCCGACGTGAGATGTGGGATGAGCTATGATGCATGTAGAGTTGGGTATGATCACATATCTATACTAAAATACTCTCCACCCCTGACTGGTATAGTAGATCCAATCATGGTACGCTATGGCACGGGATTCCCTAGGGAGGTAGCAAGTCTCCCCGAAAATCAGTGTCTGTACATGCACAAGATAACAAGAAAATAAGTCTTGTACAAGCTACACCATAAAAAAGGAATAACATCTCATGACGAGATCCGTATACACCAATCCGTGTAACCATCGTGTCAAGAGCATGGACATTTACACTAGATACAGTGAACATAGAAGATATCATAATTTAGAAACTAATCAGAGAATGTACTCGCCATGGGTCCTTAGCTGTCAATACCAATGTCCTGTCCCAGAGTATCGTCTGGAGAATCCGACAGTCCTATAAACATACAATAATATCACTTGTATCAGATGCTACACTAACACACAATAGAAATACCCTGGCCTCAGGGCTATGCCAGGCATGGCTCTAGTCAACTAGGGTCATCTAGTAGGGATACGTATATAATACACATTTACACTCAGAGTATATACCAATAAAAACATACATAATATATATATAAGTGTCTATTAGTAATTGTAAAAAATACGTATATGTGTATATACGCTAAATAGATGTATATAAATATATATTTATATACCAAAATACATATTTGTATCTATACCAATCAAATATTTATATATATATATATTAACAAATCAAAGAATGTATATAATGTCACCCTCCTCAAGGTGATCCCAAATGAAGTAGCAGTTAGTTCCAATGGGTCCGGAGCAGTCCAAATAGCTAGAAACTATATAAAGAAGTTCAAGATCGGAGTTCGGCACGAAAATCGAGATAAGGATACTGAGTCCTCAATACATAGAGAAAACATACGGGGGTTAACAAGTTTAGCTAAAAGAGAAAGGGTCGTTTGTTTGTTATTAAGGTAACACTTAGTTTATGAAAATCATTTTGAAATTATTTTGAACAATAATTGCAATTAAAAGTTTATTTATCAAATTTAGAATTTACGTAAAAGCCAATATATTTTTATATCTATAGTAAAATCGGTTACTAGTCCAATAAACAAATTTTGAACTAATTTTTTTATTATTGGAACTATTTCTTAATTAATAATGTAAACCAAAAATTATTATATTTTTTTACATAATCAAAACTCCTTATATTTATTACATCACTAAACTATTCACATAAAAATAAACTAATTACATATACTAAACTAATTATTATTAACTAAACTAATTATTATTAATTAAACTAATTATTATATTACTAACTAATTATTATATTACTAACTAATCCCTTTAATTTACCCAAAGTTTCCCTGAGAAATCGAGAAGAGAAGCAGAGAGAGGGAGGCTCACATTGGGGTTTCCGGCGTCGAGGCGGTGGAGGTCCGCCGGGGTCACGCGGGCAAGGCGTCGGCGGTCGACGACTTCGAGGCAGGATCTGGGAGCTCAGGGCGGCAGCGAAGCTCGGCGGCGGTCGGCGGATATGCTGTGGTCGAAGCTCGGCGGTGGTCGACGTTCGTCTCGGGGCGGCGGCGGTGGAAACTCGAGAGCGGTGACGGTGGTTCGAGGAACCGGTCGAAGACCTAGGCGGTGGATCTAAGCCAGAGCAGCAACAGGACAGGTGGCGACGACGTCGGCTCCGGTGAGGAAGCGGCTGATGGGTGACGCAAGGTCAAGGCGGCAGTGAGAGCAGCTCGTCTGGTCAGAAGTTCGCCGGAAGACATTGACGATGAGGTTAGATCTAGGGTTTATTTTGGGGACGATGGATGTTTTCGAGATTCGCAGGTGTGTCCGAGTGTTGGACACAGGGATAGTGCACTGTGGTGTGGGGGTGGACGTGTCCGGGTGTTGGACACAGGGTTGGGTGTTTGTACAGTGATGGTTGTGTCCAGATGGTGTCGGACACAAAAATCTGGTTGTAATGTTGTAATACTGGACACAGGAATGAATGGATACGATAGGACACCCGGGGTCGGACCCGAGGCTAACACGGCTGACACGGTAATGCTGGACACACGGACACGAGCACACAAAACAATGGTGACGGCTTGTGGGAATTTGTGAGGGCTAGCTAATAATTTTGGGGATTAGGTTTCTTGGGAATGGTGTGGGTGAGAGACTTTAAATAGGGAGAGAGGGTGTGGGATAAAGGGTAAGGATTGGCCCAATTAATGAATGGCCAAGATTAGATATGAATGAGTTTTTCATGTCGGAAATGAGGGTGTGAATGGGAGATGGTAAACTTGTAAATTTTAAAAGAAAAGATTATAATTTAAGAAAAATATTTTAAGAGGCTTCCAAGGCTAACTGATTCCCAATTGGCTACTAATTAAACCCATATTCCAAAACCTTGGAAAGTATGTAATTTATTTATTTACTATCCCAAATGGATATAAAATTTATTATGAAAACAACTAGTCCTTCAAATAATTTTATTAAACAATAATTTCATGATTTCAAACCAATAAATATTCGAAGCTAGAGTAATATATATACATATTATTTATCTATTTATTTTATAATAAATCGACATTTAGAAAAATGATTTTTATATAAAAGATTTCAAATCACCTTCTAAAATCAAACATTGTTCAAAAATCTAATACTAAAATTCAAGGAGAAAATATCTTATAAACTTGATATTTTAAAATAAAATAAAAATCTAAATATTTCGGAAATTTGGAAATCGGAGGTTACAAGTCTATCCACCTTAGAAAAATTTTGTCCTCAAAATTTAAGATCCTCAATATTTGCATTTACACATTGTATTATTTCTATCAAAATTTTAATTTCAAACCAAATAATCATGAAGTAATTCCATATTGTTATTTCACAACCTTTCAAAATTCTATAACATCATATTGCTGAAAATCTTCAAGTTTAAAATCAAATTCAATTTTTTATCATAATCTCCTCCAAAAATTTTAAGTTCGTATCTAAATACTCCAGAATTTTAATATCCAATCCTCCAATTGGAATCCAATCAATGCATATTTATAAAAATTGTATCCCAAAATTTAAATTTTAAACACTAATCCATCAATCATCTTACTCCTCTAACTCAAATTCAATTGATGCTTATTCAATCTAAATTCTCATCCTGAGAATTGAATTCGACACTATTCCAATAACGATTTTCTTTTTTTCTTCTCCTAATTTCTTTTTCCTCAAAATACTCAACAATGCGATATTTACGGAATCTTCAATGCAACATTCATAATATAAAATTTCTACCTTGCAATCAATTAGATATAATATTAATTTCCTAAATTTTCTCAAATTTTTAAGAACCAATTCAATCATATCAAGACCTTCCTAAAATTAATAAATCCTCAAATTTTTGCCCTGTGAATTTCTTACTTCTCCATTTAAGTTAATATTTATCCTCGAATTTCAATCATACCTCAATTTTTGCAAAATCAATGATCCATCAATTCTGTTATAACAACCCCTAAATTCTTTATTTAAATTAATGCTTATCCACAAATTTAATCATCTTGTCCCTTTTTGTCAGTCATAACCTTGTCATAGATCTTTGCTATGGTCAAAACCCTAATGATCATGGTTTAAGAAAACTCTACCTACAGCCATGCAATTTAAGAAAAATATATAGGTCATGTATCTTTTGTCATGGTATTTCAGTCTCTATTAGGGTGTACTACTAGTTATATTCTAACAAGAAAATCATGAATATGAACTACAGCACTAGGGAAATCAATCAATCAAGAGACGAGAGCATTAGGAAAAAGAAGAACCTGCTACCATATTACTTGTAGTATCTGCTATCTCTAACAAACACTTAACTCTAGCACATTCACTAACTAATTTTCTATTCTGTACACTGGTACCCATCTCAACTAATCATTAATCCACAAGATCCATGAATATATCTGTATTGCACACACCTGTCTATTAATGCCAAAATCTGATACCAAGAACCTCTAACACGATTATAGGTCAATTGGTGCATGTAAAGTTTGATACCTCTATCTCTTTAGGTACCCCTGTTCTACTATAGTACACCCACTGTTAGTTCTCGTTCCTACTACAATTGTCCATACTATTTGTTCTTATCACTCAAGTGCACACCAAGTGTAACACACCATACTAAGTACTGCTCTTTCCAATACAACTTTAGATGGACACCCAAGTCAGTCTGCGGTGCCATCTCAATCCTGCTCAAGTCATCAGATCCTTACACATGTATATCATCTACTCATATATTAATATTCATATCTCTTATCTACCATAAAATTAATCCTCAAAATAATCGTCAAGGTTTAATTTCTCGATCAACTTAAAAATAAATTGCATATACCTCCTCAAAGTCAGATACTCAACATCGAAATAAAAATTTTAATCACTTCTAAAATCTTTGTAGCCTTGACCATGTTTATTGAATCAATATTTGAAATCCTCAAAAATTTATGACACAATCTCAACTCCTCAATAATTCTCAAAGTTAAAATTTATTTCCACTCTTTAATTTATAAATCTACAAGCTCACGGTCTCTAATTTTCGAGGTGCACTCAAAACATCTATTGTCTAAAACTGTGTACTAACATTGTACTGCCCGAATCACTTGCACTATTTCCTTCAATGATCAAAGTTATCATCACATGTATTTTCTTCCATAATTTTTAATTTATGTCAACTGGTATATCATCTAATTATCATCATACAGAGTGCTTACTGTTATTAACGTCATTCTTGACTAATCCTTGATATAGAATCATTAGCACTCTTGGTATTATATCACTAGCTTCATTAATGGATCATTCATCAAGCTCATTATAACTCATGATTACATGTACCTACTATAACACTCATGTTTCTTTACTCTCATGGGCAAGTATATGGTTCTCATCTCAATGGTTGTATAGATATTTCCCTTTAACCTTTCATAGCCTGTTACACTAATCTGTGATACGCTTCACCATCTTTATTACCAATTCCGATATTTCTCTACTCATGACACCTCATTATAACTCCTCATGCATATAAATTTCTTTACCTTTAACACGCCCGATATCAATCATCAGATTGGACGTTATGCTCCATTAATCCTTAACACAATTCCTTGATACCTAATTATTTACATAGATCACTCAATTACATAATCATGATTATCCAGGACGGATAATTGGCTCTGATACTAACTCTGAGAACTATCACTGATACTCTATACTATCCCTCTACTTATAGTACTATAATGACACTTATCCTAGAACCATTGCCACAAGGTACTATGCTATGGGTTAACTCTAGATTAAAGCCTACTGCTCACATGTCCAACTAGGAAACACTTATAACTCACTAACAACACTCAACCAATACTAACACTCAAGACACAGCCATAATTATAAGTCATTAATTATCATACTTAATCAAGGAATCCTCAAAGAATAAAAGCTCAAAGGAACTGGATTGAGGACTGAAGGTGTTTCTACTGCTAGCAACCAAAAGGACGATGGAATAAAGTCTTGTATAACAGAAACAGATAAGTGTTGAGATGATAGTTTAAGAACAAATTTTAAGACACAACCTGATAATCATACACGTCGGTCAAAAATCATGACGCTGAGAATCCTCGCCATGCCAGTAAGCATAGGTGCGATAAACGAAGGTTCCGTAACTAAAGTACGCAATCCTACAGTCATGTCATCTAGAATCTTCGCTAACCGGTACGGCTGCGGTAACTCTAGGTTCCATAACCCAAGCAGACGTTTCACCTTTCTCACTGTTCTCATCCATATATGTCATCAGATGATATCGTAAAAATTTAGTCCGTAAAATTCATCTCGGCATGAAATCAACTCTACAATGAAACCAAAATTCTAGTTTTAATAATTGATCAACAATAATCAAATTCAATATCAATGAGTGAGGACGGACGGAAACAAGGCGAAGGATTTAAAATTAGAAATTATAATAAGATTCTCAAGGGGTCGTCCCAGGAATCTCTCAAGAATTTGTGATTGAGTATCCTCTCTCATCCTAGTATCCTATGTCCTATATTCTATAGCAGGCACGTAGTAGTACAACTATAATGTCGCACCACTACGATATTGCACAACTAGCGAAGTCTGACCTGCATGGGCCACCACTAAAAATGTGTCATGACCCGCACCCGGTTTAGGGGCACGAGTGCGTGGGTACGTCCAGCCTACGCCGCAGCATCGGCGGTAGAACGCTATCTAGGTCATGTAACTATCTAATCAAACTCACGTGAATATCCAACTCCATAGGGAGACGGGGATATCATAAAATAATGTTAGAAATACTCAATCACCTAAACTAAAGCACGATGAGATATCAAGGCAAACAAAGAAATACAAGACAAGTCTAACGACAGAATAATCATACCTGTAATCAGTAACATCCAATCCCCAAGTGTGTCAGAAACAAGTCCACTAAGGTCACAGTCTGGAAAATATTTTTCCAGTCAGGAAGGAGCAAAGTACATCTCTAAATAGCAGTTCTATATTAATAATATAAACTATGTAGCAGTTCTAGATGTAAATATACGAGATGCATGTATAGGTACAAAAAATGTACAATAAAGGAAATACTGGTATTACTGTAAGTAAATGCAGGAAAAGAAACAATATGTCAACGAGCAAGAAACCTATGACTAAGTGTGTGAGTACTAGCTTAAACATGTGATCGGCTTGGGAACTTGATCAGGCTGGTTACATGTGATTAGCTATGATTCATGTAAAGTCAGTCTAACCGTTGGTTAGCTATGATGCATGTAGAGGTCAGGCTAATCACACGTAACAGCTATGAAGCATGTAAATGGTCAGGCCGCACCCGACGTGAGATGTGGGGTGAGCTATGATGCATGTAGAGTTGGGTATGATCACATATCTATACTAAAATACTCTCCACCCCCGACGGGTATAGTAGATCCAATCATGGTACGCTATGGCACGGGATTCCCTAGGGAGGTAGCAAGTCTCCCCGGAAATCAGTGTCTGTACATGCACAAGATAACAAAGAAACAAGTCTTGTACAAGCTACACCATGAAAAAGAAATAACATCTCATGACGAGATCCGTATACACCAATCCGTGTAACCATCGTGTCAAGAGCATGGACATTTACACTAGATACAGTGAACATAGAAGATATCATAATTTAGAAACTAATCAGAGAATGTACTCGCCTTGGGTCCTTAGCAGTCAATACCAATGTCCTGTCCCAGAGTATCGTCTGGAGAATCCGACAGTCCTATAAACATATAATAATATCACTTGTATCAGATGCTACACTAACACACAATAGAAATACCCTGGCCTCAGGGCTATGCCAGGCATGGCTCTAGTCAACTAGGGTCATCTAGTAGGGATACGTATATAATACACATTTACACTCAGAGTATATACCAATAAAAACATACATAATATATATATAAGTGTCTATTAGTATGTAAAACCCCCTTCCTAGAAAATCGTATATACCCTTTAATTATTAATTATTAATTAAATTATAGTAATTAGGTCTAAATAGGAGAAATAGTTTTTAATAATTTTTATTTTAGGTGTTCGGACCCTTAGATGACTTATGGGACCATCAGGAATTTTTCAAAATTTATTCCATGTAGGAGACCCCTTGAGCAGTTGCTAGCCTAACGATGTGCAATACCCTAATCTATAAATTTTCTTGTGTGTGAATATATATATATATATATATATATATATATATATATATATATATATATATATATATATACAAATATATGTATGTGTATATATATATTTAAAAAGAAAGAAAGTAAAAGAATTTAATAAGTAACTATTAATAATAATACTAATAATAATAATATAATAATAATAGTAATAATACTACTACTTAGTTACTTAAGATTCCTTTGCAGCAACTTAGCTTTACTATTCCCATCCTTTAGTAATCCTTCTAAGGACCCGCCCACTTGCAGCCAAATTACAATTGACCCAAAACCCTTCAGCAAACTTGCTGAGAAGCCCGCTCTATTTGCTTCAGCGGAACCCCGCGGCCGAAACCCAATCCATCCCTCTCTCTTCTATTATATATATATATATATATATATATATATATATATATATATATATATATATATATATATATATATATATATATATATATATATATATATATATATATATTTCTCTTCCAAAAACCCTAACCTAAATTTCCAGACCCCCTCTTCCCATCTAGAGCCGTCACCGCAGCCAGAGAAGCCCCACCAAGCCATCCAACCATCCCGACGACGCCGACCTCGCATCCTGCAGAATCCCACTCGAGGCACCTTCGCTCCGGAATGATTTTCCGTCGACTCGCTCGACCAAACTCTGTTCCGTCTTCATAGGTATGATCATCCCTTAACCCTCTCCAATATTTGTTTTATAGCCAATCTCGGAAAACATGTGCCCCTAGGTGAAAAATAGCGCCCAAGTCGGCACGAGCAGACAGAATTCTGAAATCGCAGAATTCCAGAATGACCACCCATATTGCCGAGTTCGTATCTCCCACCACAGAGATCCGAATTTGGTAATTCTTTTTGATATCTGTAGAATTCCTGACCTAGTTTATTTTCTGTTAAATAACCCTATGCTATTAGTTGCTGTGGACATAATTATATTCGTCACAAAACTGCGTGCACCCACTTTTTCCAGATTTCCAAAAGTTGGAAAACGGAGCGCGCCCCGCCAAACGGGACCGCCCCGCCGTGTGCCGAGTATTTCGAATGGTGCACGCAGCATAACTGGACACGTGAAAATTCGTGGGGACTGATTCGGACGTGTGTGCGCGCCAGAATCAGGCCGTATTCGCGGACACACACCGTGTCACAACTTTTGTGGAACTCGCACGTATTTAGTGCACGCTTGTCAGATTGCGACGAAACTTGCGCCACTGGACTCGTGGTAACGCGCTGGTCCTGTGACCCAATTTTCACGCAATTCTGAGATGGTTGACCAGATCGCCAATTGGCGGGCCCACAGTTGACTTTTTGGACAAAATTGTGTACGGCTCATCGGAATCCACATTTGGACATACCGTTGGGTTCGTATTGACATTTAGATTTGTTTGACCCATAGTTTGTTCTATTTAGAGACTGTTACCCTTGGCACACTTTTCGGTGCAAAGTGGGCCACATGTGGACCCCACTTTTACCCGAAATTACCGTTTTGCCCCTGTGTCCAAATTGGACGAAAGGGAAGTGCTTTTTAGCTATTTTGCTCATTCTAGAAACGTTGGTTATATTTATTTCAGCATCCGGGGATATTTTTTCTGTGGCCATAGCTTTTGATCTTGTGCGTTGACTTCTGGACGAGACATTTTGTAGCTCCTTGCCAGGCAAGTATACCTTGCCATTTTACTGTCATTTATATTCCATATGTTGCATGCATCTTTATTTTCTGTCTTTAGTTCATATATTTTAACTGTTATATAAAATGTGCGCGGCGGTGTCGTCGCGATATATTTTATTTATGTATTTGCATTGACCTTGCTTATGAGACTACCCCATTATCATGTAGCATCATCAGGTTTATTTGACTGTGACACATATTTTTACACGAGTTGTGATTCTCATATAGATCACGGACGTACGTATTGACTGATCATTGGTACGTGTGGGTCGTGCGTTAGGAATAACTACTGTTAAAAACTTTGCATGCTAGTAGACTTGGCAGTTATTAGAGGTATTATCGTGTCATGGATGTGACATGCTTAGAGCATGGGGTGGGGAGAACAACAAGTAAGGCGTGTGGGCTCCGTTGTACTTTCCTTGTGTAACCCGTACGCTCCGCCGGAGATGCGCGGTCATGATGACCACTATATATTATATTATTATCAGGCGGGCCTCCGGTGTTCGAAAGACGCCGTGCCTTTGTAGGCCCCTGGATCTCCAAGAGAACTATGCCAATCCCATTTTAGCCAGATAGCCCACACGTTGGAAAAGTTGTTCTTAACTGCATTCACTTTAGACGGTTAGGCGACCCTTTTGGATATTTATTTCAGTACTTTATTGGCATGTGTTTAAGTATTCTTGTTATGTCTCTCTGAGGACCTGGTCCTCTGCCAGGTGTATTTGTTCTTGAGTATTTGCAGGAGCGCAGATTGGATGGATATATATGTTTCGTGGATGTCATCTCTTCGAGCCCCTAGTTGTAGCTGGTATTCCTATAGTGTGTTTATGGTGTTGTTGTTTGGTACTTACTTTAATATTTGCTCTTACATTTGAGTCGGTAGTGGATTTGTTTCCATCCGACTACCATCATTAGATACTTTATTTTGAGATCTAGTTTCTTAGATACTGGTTATTTATTTCTATATGATTTTGGTGGATGAGATTTAGATTATACCCTGTGACTTGTATTATATTTTATACCACTCGTGGATTTGATATTCATATTACAGCGTACGTGTGGATTTGGTTTCCATATATTGGAGTTGCCATATCCATGCGGCTGGCATGCTTACGTGTCCTACTCCTACGTATTTTTGGGACTGGGGCGTAACATGTTTTTGTGGTGGCCCATGCAGGTCGAGAGCATATTGTCTCGGTTACGTTACTGTACCGAACAAGCCTGCACCTAGGACTAGAGTATAGGATCTCATCCACAATTGACTATGATTCATCTTCCTCCTATATGTTCTATTTTGAACAATTGTATCCTGCTTGATTCCTGTACTCCCCTAACAGTTCTTGAGTATAGCCTTCTGCTAGAATATAGGAACCCATGTTATTAGGATGATAATTATGGTAGCACACCTATTTAGAATACAACGAGATTATAGATACACCACTAAGTTTAGAATATCTAGTAAACCCTAGAACTCCTTATCTTTAGAATTGGTTTACCATTACCCCTGATGTATTATGAAGACTTAAGAGTAGTATAGGCATTACTAGAGTTAGTTAGAAGTTTACCATAATGTTTGACCCTAGTATTGAGGAACCAATAGAAAACCAAAAATTTGAATATTAGGACTGAACCTAACCCTCATAATTGGATAGTATTAGAGAACTATAAAAACTTATGTCATTGTCTTGTTATTAGTAGACAGCACCCTAGGAAGCCTAGAGGATTGTAATCAACACTTCTCCCTTGATCATACCCCGAACATAGCATCTAACACCCCACTCCCCTTAGAGAACCATGATGCTATCTAGAGCCCTCTATTTTTATTTTATATATTGTTTCCCTGCGACCATAGCGCTCGCTATTTTGCGACGGCTAATTACGTTTTTTCTCTTTATCTTTTCAACTCGTGCCATCTGACACTTCGGATAGTAGGCCAAGTAATTTTATTCTTTGTTAAGGGCTCATAGTTTGCTAGGATTATAGTTGTAGCTTTGAATGTGAAAATTTTTATGCTTGGTAGTTAGAACTTGATAAGTTTAAGTTGTTTTGTAGATTGTGACCGATGATTAACCCTTAGTTTTTAAATCGTGTAATTTTTACCCTCACCTCGATACAAGTTAGACCCCTTTCCCCCTTAACGGCCAGTAACTCTTCTATTCTTACTATTGATACTTATTCTATAAGCACTATGACTAAGATGTAAGATGACCATAACCTATGTAATAGAAGAGGATACCCCAATAAAGTACCAAGACCTCTTCTCATAGACCTTAACAGGAGCTTTTACGGTATCCTTAAGACAATACAATAGTAGTTAAATTATTTTAAATTGGGTAGTATACCTCACCACCTAGTATCATATAGCCCTTGTGATCCATTGATGAAGTGTAACTGAATGGCATTAATTGTATGCTAACATAAGATGATAGTGTTTATTCAGACTATAGAACTTAGAGGCTCACACCCCTACTTTGTCGACTATCGACTTAGACAAGGAATTAATATGATAACTGTAGAGATTGTAGAGTCTTTTGTTATTATTGCTTATGTTGTTTTGTTTTTGTAACTTAAATTATTTGTGACTTCTCTCATCATAATACAGCATTATATTTTCTGTGCTACCTTGAATTATGCTGCTATTATAGCCTAGTTTTTGCAAGCTTATTCCTTATCGAGCTTGTTCATGACATATGTATTATTGGGGAGGCCCACAATAATACATTTCAGAATCAGTGTATGAAGGTCTAGCTAACCTTAGTGCGCTCGATTCGCCCTTCGTAACGCTACTTTATGTGGATTGAGATATGTAGTGATTAGTAGACGAATATACTTGCCCTAGGCATGTCTGACATATCGTACCAGTTACATAACTATACTAATACGAGCAGGCAAACAAAGGATTACCAAAATAGGACTTCAATCTACAACTGCTTTGACAATTCCCAATTGAATTCTTTAAACGCCTTGATCCCAATACTTCTATTCTATTACGCTGCCCTTGAACTCTTTATTATTGATCTTCGTCTTCTGTTATTTCGGAAAGACGAAACCTCGTGCTGGGTATAAAGTTTGATACACAGAGAGTACTAGATATACCCCATAGGCCGATCACATACTTGAGGATTATTCTTTCGTAATTAAGGACATATCATATGTGATATGATCGGCGTTGAAGTTTCGAGGATGGAACGACATGAGTAAATAAATTAAGGGATATTTTCTTAAGGTATATAGCCTTAGGTGATAGGTGGATAAATTCTAAGTTGGGTAGTAGTGCATTGTCAACTCGGGAGAAATTTCTTTTAGATTATGATCGAGTAAGATTAGATTGGGAGAGGTTCAAGCCATTGTAATTTTGAGAAAGTTAGGAGGATGACTAAGATAATGAGGATCAATGAATTGATATTGAGGACCCAATATTTATACCTTAAGTGCATGAGTTAAATTTTTGAACAAAGAAGGTAGAATCACCAATTTGAATTTAGAGAATAAATATAGAATTTCAGACTTGAATATTGGTGGACTGCATTTAAATTATTTTTTAATTTGGTGATTTGAATTAAGAATTAAAATTTTGGTTAGACGACCTATTTAAAATAATGAGGATGTGAATGGAATTTAAAGAGTTGAGGCATACAAAATTTTATAAGTGAAAATGGGAATATATTGGACTCAAACCACTTCTAAAGGAGATTATGATAGTTAGAGATCGTGAGATAAAAGTTATATGCGTTTGTAAATCTTGGAGATGTTATGTGGATATGGATAATTTGAAACAAGGGGAGAAGAGATAACCATAGGTTAAATTTTGATTGGAGCAGTGGTCATCTTACCTAGAAGTGATTGCAATGGATATGATTAGGATTTAGTTATCGCAAGAAGATTGCGACTGACTTGCCTTATTGTACATAAAGGATTAACCGATTCTGCCTTATTTCAATTTTGAGGACGATATTGTCTTAAGTTGGCTGAATTGTGAAACCCTCTCACCTAAGAATTTGACCTACTCGGCTTAGATAGTAAAACTGAGGCTAGCACGAATCCACTTAGAAATAGAATACGGTATTTTTATTTAGTTTTACAACATGATATCACTTGGCACACCTTACCATTGCTTCGATAAAAGGAGCAAGTCACTAGTCACTGCCTTCCTACGAATTCTACACCCTTATCCTAGACATGCCCATCATCCAATTCTCATCTTTGTGCAAATTTCCAATTGTTGGACGTTTCTATGCAAAAGAGCATTTATGTGTCCACACCATTGGACATGACACATGAAGAAACCTATTTTTCGCTCATATAGATTTTTTCATGATTTTTTTTTCGGGATGTGCAACGTACAACGTGCAACATCGCCCACCCCTTTAAACCTAGCCTTGCATTTTAAACAATGCAAATCTTATACCATCATTGCATTCTATCGTGGCTTAATTTTAATTTCAAGGACGAAATTTTTATAAGTTGGGTAGAATGTAAAACCCCCTTCCTAGAAAATCGTATATACCCTTTAATTATTAATTATTAATTAAATTATAGTAATTAGGTCTAAATAGGAGAAATAGTTTTTTAATAATTTTTATTTTAGGTGTTCGGACACTTAGATGACTTATGGGACCATCAGGAATTTTTTAGAATTTATTCCATGTAGGAGACCCCTTGAGCAGTTGCTAGCCTAACGATGTGCAATACCCTAATCTATAAATTTTCTTGTGTGTGAATATATATATATATATATATATATATATATATATATATATATATATATACAAATATATGTATGTGTATATATATATTTAAAAAGAAAGAAAGTAAAAGAATTTAATAAGTAACTATTAATAATAATACTAATAATATAATAATAATAGTAATAATACTACTACTTAGTTACTTAAGATTCCTTTGCAGCAACTTAGCTTTACTATTCCCATCCTTTAGTAATCCTTCTAAGGACCCGCCCACTTGCAGCCAAATTGCAATTGACCCAAAACCCTTTAGCAAACTTGCTGAGAAGCCCGCTCTATTTGCTTCAGCGGAAATCCGCGGCCGAAACCCAATCCATCCCTCTCTCTTCTATTATATATATATATATATATATATATATATATATATATATATATATTTCTCTTCCAAAAACCCTAACCTAAATTTTCAGACCCCCTCTTCCCATCTAGAGCCGTCACCGCAGCCAGAGAAGCCCCACCAAGCCATCCAACCATCCCGACGACGCCGACCTCGCATCCTGCAGAATCTCACTCGAGGCACCTTCGCTCCGGAGTAATTTTTCGTCGACTCGCTCGACCAAACTCTGTTACGTCTTCATAGGTATGATCATCCCTTAACCCTCTCCAATATTTGTTTTATAGCCAACCTCGGAAAATATGTGCCCCTAGGTGAAAAATAGCGCCCAAGTCGGCACGAGCAGACAGAATTCTGAAATCGCAGAATTCCAGAATGACCACCCATATTGCCGAGTTCGTATCTCCCACCACAGAGATCCGAATTCGGTGATTCTTTTTGATACCTGTAGAATACTTGACCTAGTTTATTTTCTGTTAAATAACCCTATGCTATTAGTTGCTGTGGATATAATTATATTCGTTACAAAACTGCGCGCACCCACTTTTTCCAGATTTCCAAAAGTTAGAAATGGAGCGCGCCCCGCCAAACGGGACCGCCCCGTCGTGTGCCGAGTGTGCCGAATGGTGCACGCAGCATAACTGGACACGTGAAAATTTGTGGGGACTGATTCGGACGCGTGTGCGCGCCAGAATCAGGCCGTATCCGCGGACACACACCGTGTCGCAACTTTTGTAGAACTCGCACGTATTTTGTGCACACTTGTCATATTGTGACAAAACTTGCGCCACTGGACTCATGGTAACGCGCTGGTCCTGTGACCCAATATTCACGCAATTCTGAGATGGTTGACCAGATCGCCAATTGTCGGGCCTATAGTTGACTTTTTGGACAAAATTGTGTACGGCTCATCGGAATCCATATTTGGACATACCGTTGGGTTCGTATTGACATTTAGAGTTGTTTGACCCATAGTTTGTCCCATTTAGAGACTGTTACCCTTGGCACGCTTTTCGGTGCAAAGTGGGCCACATGTGGACCCCACTTTTATCAGAAATTACCGTTTTGCCCCTGTGTCCAAATTGGACGAAAGGAAAGTACTTTTTAGCTATTTTGCTCATTCTAGAAATGTTGGTGATATTTATTTCAGCATCCGGAGACATTTGTTCTGTGGCCATAGCTTTTGATCCTGTGTGTTGACTTCTGGACGAGACATTTTGCAGCTCCTTGCCAGGCAAGTATACCTTGCCATTGTACTGTCATTTATATTCCATATGTTGCATGCATCTTTATTTTCTGTCTTTAGTTCATATATTTTAACTGTTATATAAAATGCGCACGGCGGTGTCGTCGCGATATATTTTATTTATGTATTTGCATTGACCTTGCTTATGAGACTACCCTATTATCATGTAGCATCATCAGGTTTATTTGAATGTGACACATATTTTTACACGAGTTGTGAGTCTCATATAGATCACGGACGTACGTATTGACTGATCATTGGTACGTGTGGGCCGTGCATTAGGAATAACTGCTGTTAGAAACTTTGTATGCTAGTAGACTTGGCAGTTATTAGAGGTATTATCGTGTCATGGATGTGACATGCTTAGAGCATGGGGTGGGGAGAACAACAAGTAAGGCGTGTGGGCTTCGTTGCACTTTCCTTGTGTAACCCGTACGCTCCTCCGGAGATGCGCGGTCATGATGACCACTATATATTATATTATTATCAGGCGGGCCTCTGGTGTTCGAAAGATGCCGTGCCTTTGTAGGCCCCTGGATTTCCTAGAGAACTATGCCAATCCCATTTTAGCCAGATAGCCCATACGTTGGGAAAGTTGTTCTTAACTGCATTCACTTTAGACGGTTAGGCGACCCTTTTGGATATTTATTTCAGTACTTTATTGGCATGTGTTTAAGTATTCTTGTTATGTCCCTCTGAAGACCTGGTCCTCTGCCAGGTGTATCTGTTCTTGAGTATTTGCAGGAGCGCAAATTGGATGGATATATATGTTTCGTGGATGTCGTCTCTTCGAGCCCCTGGTTGTAGCTGGTATTCCTATAGTGTGTTTATGGTGTTGTTGTCACTACCACATTCTGAAAACAGGGGTATTTTCGAATTTTTACAATATTTACTATTATGTTATTTACCATTAATTAATTGCATAATAATATATTTGATTTAAATAATTATTATGTGTGATGTGTAAATAATTATAGTATTATATGCAGTGTTAATTATTTATTTTAGCTAGCAGACTAGACCTAGAAGCCCAGTAGACGGACACCTGTCGGAATTAGAGAATTCTGGATTTCATTATTTTATTTAAAATTTAATATTTGGAGATTGTAATTAATTATTGTATTTTATTTAATATTTTGCGCATTGCCTTTGCTTCGATATTTGGAGCACTATCCAGACTTTTGACTTCCAACAAATTTCACAATCTTGCTCTAGACATGCCCGCCTTCAATTCTGCTATTTTTGCAACTCATAATTTTGCTCCCTGTGCATTGTTTCTAGCCGCACAAAAATCGTCGCGGACGTTATTTTTTTAATTTCTATTTTTGTATCGTTGTGCGTTCCAATCGAAAATTGGAGGCCATCTTGACCTATTTTTCGTGCGGCCCAAATTAGGGTAATATTCTGTTCTAAGTCTTCTTCAATATTGGTATTGATGACTTGACCTGATTTTGGCCCCAGGTACTCCTAATTAATTGTTGAACACAACTTGCATTTATTTCTATTTAATTTGAGGATACCATTTTATCTGATTTTAAAATCCCAAATTAATTCCAGTGCCCTACAAATTCAGCCCATACCCATCTTACAGTGTCCCCTGACCCTACAAAATATCGGACCCCAAATCGCCCGCCCAATTTTCGTCATTTTTGTGTTTGTGCAATTTCCCGAATTTAAGGGGCTAAGTTGCAATTATTTAATTGTAGGTGCCAACACCTAATTATTTAATCAATGAGGGAATCCAATATTTTAATTAATTAATCTCACCCTCATTCCCATGAATGAATTCCTCATGTTCAATCTGGACCACTCAATTAATTGAGTGCATCCTCACCCTCCATCATAACACCCTCTCTCCTATTTAATATCATGTCACCCTCAAACCCTAATCCCTATGCTACCTAGAAAACCCCACCCTCACAAGCCTCCAAAATATTCCCCAAGCCCCACCTCTCTCCTACGTTGGAAAACTCCTTCCCTCTTTTCTTTTTCTCTTTTCTTTTCTTCTCCTTCTCCTTCCTTTCTTCTTCTTCCTTTCTTCTCCTTTTCATTATTTTGAATTCAAATTAAAGGAGGAGGGGGAATACTGTTCATCCCCCTCACCACTGTTCAGCGGCCTGTCCCCGGCGGCTCAGGCTCTCCACGGCGGCCCCCTCACGAGCGCCCGGCCGACGGCTGCTCCTCCCTTCGGCGGACCCTCGCATCTCCGGCGGCGGCGGCCACTGCTCCTCAGAAGCCCGGCGGCTGCCCCTCTGTGCCCCGGCCGAGCCACTGTGCAGCCGGCCCTCTTCTCAGTATCTCCGGCGGCCTCTTCAACGTCGGCGGCTTCCCGGCGGACAACTCTGGCCGGCGTCCACTGCTCCTCCTATCACCACCCTGCAGTCCCTGTCACCCCGACCCCGCTGCTCCTCCGGCGGCCGGCGGCAGCCACCCCCTCTGTGAGTATTTCTCTCTCTCTCTCTCTTTTATATATATATATATATATATATATATCTTTATACATATATATATATATATCTATATATATATATATCTATATATATATATATCTAATGTATATGTATGTGTTTGTTTATACATTTAAATTAATGTGAAAAACTTGTAAATGTATATATAATAAATGTAAGGTATTTTTATGTATTAAATAAATGGTATAAATACGTATTTAATTTAATATTAGTAGTATATGTATTAGTATATATTATTTAATGTGTAGGTATTTAACGTATACATATTAAATAATATTTTGGTATATGTATTATTTTTGGTAAAAATGTATACATATGTGAATTGTATATTAGTTATTTATTAGTAATCAATTGTTTAATAGTATATATAATAATTGGTATACGTACATATATATATTTCATGTATACTAAATATATTTTAATAAAATGGGAATAAATATATATATGTATATATTTTGTAAATGTATGTAAAGTATTTTTAATTAATACTTTAAATATTTGAATACGTATTAGTATATGTATATGCATATTTTTATTTAATTAATATTTAAACATAATAAAATACATGTATAGATATAATAGTTATTTAATTTATGTTAATACATAAATATGTATTGGTATATAATGTAAAGTGTATAATATAATTGGTAAATGTATATACATGTATTTCATTTATCTACTTAGCATATTACAATATATAAATAGGTATAGTAATTATTTTTATTTAATTGTATAAATAATTAGTATATGTATTTCATTTAATTTGTATATAAAATATAAAGTATTACATTTAATTAATGAGAAATGGGCATATGTATATTATTTTATTAATATCTAATTATATGAGTGTAGTAGGTAATTAAATAAATTATATAATTAAGTATGTATTTAATTAAGGCACATGTATATATATGTATATTGGTATGTATTTTGTGTATGTGTATATTATGATACATGTATATAGTATAATTATTATTTTGGTATAAATATATATGTATATATATATATTTTCGTATTGGTGTATGTTTAACAAAAACATTTTTTGCATGTATATAAATAAATGTGGCATAACGTATATTTTGGTATAATTATATATATATTTTATTGTATAGATACAAATATATTTTTGGTATAAGAATTATATAAATTTATATACATCTATTTAGTGTATATATATTATATACGTATTTTGTACAAATTATTGATAGGCACTTATATATAGTATATACATGTTTAAATTGGTATTTATATTTTCTGAGTAGATATGTATATTTATGTACCCCTACTAGATGACCCTAGTTGACTAGTGCCCTGTCTGACATGGCCCTGAGGCCAGTGTTTATGGACTGTGTGTTAGCGTAGCATCTGATGCAAATGTGGTTTGATTGTGTTATGTTTATAGGACTGTTGGTTTACCAGAGGATACTCTGGAACAGGACATCCATAAATACCAGCTAAGGACCGAGGCAAGTACATTCTCTGATAATTTCCAATTCTTGATAAATTCTATAAGTTCAAAAATCATGAAATGTTACATCTGAATCTTTGTCACTGTGCTACACGGACTAGTATAGCTTGGATTTACAGTCATGAGATGTTACCATTATTATCGTATTGACATTGTACACGACATGTATATTTAGAAACCGTACATGATAGACTTTACTTGCTCGTGTATCGTGACGTGTCATGGTTGGATCCACAGTACTAGTTGGGGGCGGGGAAGTAGTTAGTAAGAAATGTGATCATAACCTCTTATTGTAGTATAAAAACTGTAAGTGTTAATCATGTTCTTCACCCATGATTAGCCAGGCCTTATAGCAACCGTACATGTTCCCAAGCCGATCACATTTCGAAACTACTATTTCAAACACTTAGAATAGTTACAGTTCTCTATATTTTCATATACTACCTCACCCGTATATGATACTGTTCCTTATTCCTTCATTTTTATACATGCACTGACTGTGTTTCATTGCCTATTGCCTGTCTCTCTTAAACTGTCATTACATTATTCCACTGTCTTCTCAGTAGCTAGCATGACATATTTTATTGTATTATAGACATTATCAATTAATGGAACTGTTATTTGAGTTTGTGCTTTGCTCCTTCCTGACTGGAAATATTTTTCCAGACTATGCCTTAGAGGACCGCTGTCCGACACTTATGGTGAGTAGCTGCAGACTTGGTAGTTATCTGTGATTTTGGAAGGTCTAGACGACATTATTATTTCATTGTTAGTTCTTAAGTAGACTTTTTGGTACCGGATTTGTCTCCGGCATTTGGATGATTCTTGGATATTGTTAAGTTAAGTTATTTCTTGTGGACTTGTGTTGTGTTTAATTTTAATTTCTGTTTCGAAATCTTATCGTGCTGTAATCCTGTGATTGAGTATATGTTCATCTATTTGTGTCATCCGTGCCTCCTAATGGAGATTGGATATTTGCGTGACATTAGTTAGATAGTATCAATACCTAGACAGCGTTCTACCGCCGATGCTGCGGCGTAGGCTGGACGTACCCACGCACTCGTGCCCCTAAACCGGGTGCGGGTCGTGACACGTTTTTAGTGGTGGCCCATGCAGGTCAGACTTTGCGAGTTGTGCGATGTCGTAGTAGTGTGACATCCTTGTTATACCACTGCGTGCCTGCTATAGAATCTAGGACATAGGATACTAGGAAGAGAGAGGATACTCAATCACAAATTATTTGAGAGATTCCTGGGACGACCCCTGAGAATCTCATTATAAATTCCAATTTAAATCCTTCCCCTTGTTTTCGTCCGTCCTCACTTATTGATATTGAGTTTAATTCTTGTTGACCAGTTGTTAACTTTAATTCTTGGTATCGTTGTGGAGTTTTGATTTCATATCGAGGTGAATTTTACGGGCTAAAATTTACGGTATCATCTGATGACGTATATTGATGAGGACAGTGAGAAAGGTAAAACGTCTACTTTGATTATGGAACCTAGAATTTATCGCAGCCATATTAGCTGTCGTGACGAGAACGTAGGAACCTAACTTGGATGTACATACTTTAGTTATGAGATTTAGAGTTTCTCGCAGCCATACCGGTTGGCGTGGCGAGGATTCTAGATGACATGATTATAGGGTTGCATACCTTAGTTACGGAACCTGTCGTTTATCGCACCTACGCTTACTGGCGTGGCGAAAGTTCTGAGCGTCATGATTTTGGATAGACGTGTATGATTATCAGGTTGTATCTTAAATTGGTCCTTAAAATATCATCTCAAGACTTATCCATTTTGTTATTCCAGGACTTTGTTCCATCGCTTCTTTTCTTTACTAGCAGTAAGGATACCTTCCGTCCTTGATCCAATTCCTTTTGAGCTTATTCCTTGTTAGTATGATAATTAGTGACTTGCAATTTTGGTTGTGTCTTGTATTAGTTGACTGAGTGTTGCCTGTGAATTGTAAGTGTTCCCTAGTTGGACATATGAGCATTAGGCATTAATCTAGAGATACCTATAGCATAGTACCTTGTAGCAATAGTTCTATGATAGGTGTTATTATAATTCGTATTGGTATTATAGAAAGTGCAAGTGATCGTGATTTGTAATAAGTTTGACGAGTTAATCTAAGGATGAAGCTAGTGTTACCATACCAATAGCGCTAGTGATTCTATATCAAATATTGTTGAGCAAGGTGCAAATGACAGTAAGTACTTCGTGTGATGACAAACAGATTGGGGTATTAAGTAATATAGATAGAAAATCATTGAAGAAAATATGCGAGATGATAATTTGGATTATTGGAAATGATAGTGCAAATAATTCGGACAGTACAATTTTCGTACACAGTTGAGGTTGTAAATAATTAGTGTATTAGAGTGCACCTTGAGTATTAGAGACTGTGAGTAGTATATGTATACTTGTGGATTAAATTTATAATTTGTAGAGTGGAAATAAATTTCAATTTTTAAAGAATTTTGAGGAGATGAGATTTTATGTTATTAAATTTTGAGTATTCGAATTCAATTCAATAAACATAGTCAAGGCTATAAGGATTTTAAAGGTGATTAAAGTTTTTGATATTGAGTATCTGATTTTGAGGAGTGTATGCAATTATTTTTAAGTTGATCGAGAAGTTAAACCTTGACGATTATTTCGAGGATTAACTTTATGGTAGATAAGAGATGAATATTAATATATGAGTAGATGATATACATGTGTAAGGATCTGATGACTTGAGTATGATTGAAATCTCACTGCCAACTGACTTGGGTGTCAATCTAGGGTGGTAATAAAGTGTGGTACCTAAAGAGATAGGGGTATCAAACTTTCCATGCATCATTTGACCTATGATTATGTTAGAAGATATTACAAGTAATATATTAGCAGGTTCTTTCTCTTCTTTTCTCATGTTCTTTTTGTCTTCTGATTGATTGATACCTTAGTACCGTAGCTTGTATGCATGATTTCTTGTTATAATGTAGTTAGTAGTACCCCTGATACAGAGACTGCAATACCATGACAAAAGATACCATGATCATACATATTTCCCTTAGGTTGCATGTTGTATGGTTGTAGGTAGAATTCTCTTAGACTTTGATTGTTGAGGATTTAACTGTAGTAAAGATTAACGAAGAGGTTATGACTTGACAAAGGGAGACAAGGTGCCAAAAATTTTGAGGAAAAAAAAAAAATATTAAATTAAATGAAGAGTTGGGAATTTGATATGGCGTAATTGAAGTTTTGTTAAATCATTGATTTTTTGAAAATTATGAAATGATTGAATTTATCATTGAATTTGAGGAATTTAAGAAGACCATCGATATATTTATTGGACTGCAAGTTGTGAACTTATATTTTGAATATTGTATTGAAGGGTTCATAAGTATTACATCGTTGCATATTATGAAAAAAAAAAAAAAAAAAAATCGAGGGATAAGAACACAAATGGATTAGTGTTAAATTTAAATTTGGGACGAGATTAAATTTTTGAAATATGCACTGATTGGATTTCAATTAGTGGATGGAATATTAAATTCTTGTATTTCGTTATTAACTTAAAATTTTGGAGAATATTGTGATAAGAATGTGATTTGATTTATTTTTGAAGATTTTTAGGGATATGCTATTTATAGAATTTTTGAAAGAATTTATTGTGAAATAGCAATATGGGGTAGTTCATGATTATATGATTTGAGGAATTTAATTTTGATGGTAGTAAATACATAAATAACACAATCGAGGATTTAAAATTTTGAGGATAATTATTGATTTAAATAAATGGTTAAGAAATTAACATGGCATAATTGGTGGTTTATTAATTCCAGGAAAGATTTTGACATGTTTAAGTTGGTTTTAATTTGGAAATTTTGGGAGATTCATCAATATATTTACTAAATTGCAAGTAATGAATTTTTGAACTTTATAATTGGATGTAACAATTGGAGAATCCTTAAATATCGCATTTGTTGAGTATTTTGAGGAGTGGATATTAAATCCCGGACATTGAATCATTAACTTAAAACTTTCAAGGAAATTTTGATGGACTTTACTTGAAGATTTTCAGGTTATACAACAATTTTAGAATTTTGAAATTGCGAAAGGACATTGTGGAGTATTAAAAAATTTCATGGATGATAAACTTAAATTGAGGGAAATAATAATGTGTATGATTAAATGCTAATATGAGGATTTTAAATTTCGAGGACGAAATTCTTTTAAGGTGGGTAGACTTGTCACTACCACATTCTGAAAACAGGGGTATTTTCGAATTTTTACAATATTTACTATTATGTTATTTACCATTAATTAATTGCATAATAATATATTTGATTTAAATAATTATTATGTGTGATGTGTAAATAATTATAGTATTATATGCAGTGTTAATTATTTATTTTAGCTAGCAGACTAGACCTAGAAGCCCAGTAGACGGACACCTGTCGGAATTAGAGAATTCTGGATTTCATTATTTTATTTAAAATTTAATATTTGGAGATTGTAATTAATTATTGTATTTTATTTAATATTTTGCGCATTGCCTTTGCTTCGATATTTGGAGCACTATCCAGACTTTTGACTTCCAACAAATTTCACAATCTTGCTCTAGACATGCCCGCCTTCAATTCTGCTATTTTTGCAACTCATAATTTTGCTCCCTGTGCATTGTTTCTAGCCGCACAAAAATCGTCGCGGACGTTATTTTTTTAATTTCTATTTTTGTATCGTTGTGCGTTCCAATCGAAAATTGGAGGCCATCTTGACCTATTTTTCGTGCGGCCCAAATTAGGGTAATATTCTGTTCTAAGTCTTCTTCAATATTGGTATTGATGACTTGACCTGATTTTGGCCCCAGGTACTCCTAATTAATTGTTGAACACAACTTGCATTTATTTCTATTTAATTTGAGGATACCATTTTATCTGATTTTAAAATCCCAAATTAATTCCAGTGCCCTACAAATTCAGCCCATACCCATCTTACAGTGTCCCCTGACCCTACAAAATATCGGACCCCAAATCGCCCGCCCAATTTTCGTCATTTTTGTGTTTGTGCAATTTCCCGAATTTAAGGGGCTAAGTTGCAATTATTTAATTGTAGGTGCCAACACCTAATTATTTAATCAATGAGGGAATCCAATATTTTAATTAATTAATCTCACCCTCATTCCCATGAATGAATTCCTCATGTTCAATCTGGACCACTCAATTAATTGAGTGCATCCTCACCCTCCATCATAACACCCTCTCTCCTATTTAATATCATGTCACCCTCAAACCCTAATCCCTATGCTACCTAGAAAACCCCACCCTCACAAGCCTCCAAAATATTCCCCAAGCCCCACCTCTCTCCTACGTTGGAAAACTCCTTCCCTCTTTTCTTTTTCTCTTTTCTTTTCTTCTCCTTCTCCTTCCTTTCTTCTTCTTCCTTTCTTCTCCTTTTCATTATTTTGAATTCAAATTAAAGGAGGAGGGGGAATACTGTTCATCCACCTCACCACTGTTCAGCGGCCTGTCCCCGGCGGCTCAGGCTCTCCACGGCGGCCCCCTCACGAGCGCCCGGCCGACGGCTGCTCCTCCCTTCGGCGGACCCTCGCATCTCCGGCGGCGGCGGCCACTGCTCCTCAGAAGCCCGGCGGCTGCCCCTGTGTGCCCCGGCCGAGCCACTGTGCAGCCGGCCCTCTTCTCAGTATCTCCGGCGGCCTCTTCAACGTCGGCGGCTTCCCGGCGGACAACTCTGGCCGGCGTCCACTGCTCCTCCTATCACCACCCTGCAGTCCCTGTCACCCCGACCCCGCTGCTCCTCCGGCGGCCGGCGGCAGCCACCCCCTCTGTGAGAATTTCTCTCTCTCTCTCTCTCTTTTATATATATATATATATATATATCTTTATACATATATATATATATATCTTTATATATATATATATCTATATATATATATATCTAATGTATATGTATGTGTTTGTTTATACATTTAAATTAATGTGAAAAACTTGTAAATGTATATATAATAAATGTAAGGTATTTTTATGTATTAAATAAATGGTATAAATACGTATTTAATTTAATATTAGTAGTATATGTATTAGTATATATTATTTAATGTGTAGGTATTTAACGTATACATATTAAATAATATTTTGGTATATGTATTATTTTTGGTAAAAATGTATACATATGTGAATTGTATATTAGTTATTTATTAGTAATCAATTGTTTAATAGTATATATAATAATTGGTATACGTACATATATATATATTTCATGTATACTAAATATATTTTAATAAAATGGGAATAAATATATATATGTATATATTTTGTAAATGTATGTAAAGTATTTTTAATTAATACTTTAAATATTTGAATACGTATTAGTATATGTATATGCATATTTTTATTTAATTAATATTTAAACATAATAAAATACATGTATAGATATAATAGTTATTTAATTTATGTTAATACATAAATATGTATTGGTATATAATGTAAAGTGTATAATATAATTGGTAAATGTATATACATGTATTTCATTTATCTACTTAGCATATTACAATATATAAATAGGTATAGTAATTATTTTTATTTAATTGTATAAATAATTAGTATATGTATTTCATTTAATTTGTATATAAAATATAAAGTATTACATTTAATTAATGAGAAATGGGCATATGTATATTATTTTATTAATATCTAATTATATGAGTGTAGTAGGTAATTAAATAAATTATATAATTAAGTATGTATTTAATTAAGGCACATGTATATATATGTATATTGGTATGTATTTTGTGT